>JAEQML010061959.1:0-25059 GCA_016904865.1 Pissodes strobi
ATAACAATCCCAGAATTATTACCACACTAACGGTCTACCTAAATAAAATAGCTTCTATTCATAAAGATTAAGAAAATAAATTAGCTTTAACGTATTCCATGTTTGTCATTAAAGATTGTTTATGGTCTTGTTGGCATAACAGAGCCAGACTTTGAAATATACCTAAATATTTTTTGTGCCCACAAAATACCATAATATCGCCGCGTAGGGCCCTGAGTAAGCATGCTCAACAAATATTACAATAAAGGTTGAGCGTTTTTAAGCTGTTAATACCCTATTTTCGGAAGTGGCGTAATTATAAAAAGTTATCAAATTTGTCGGCGTTGTCAAATTAATAGTTAATAAATTACACGGTGTTAGTTTAAAGTGGTTCAAAATACGTTTTCAACAATTGAGTGATATCTTGATCAGATGCGCCGCCAAAATTTTGATCGCTACAAATATCTCACATTATAAAATTAAGGCGGGATATATCGGGAAAGAGTCCTGGCCAATTCACTAAATATCTTGGCATTGGCCCTATTTTGAAACATCTAATTAAAGCATTTGCAGGTCAGTATTATGGGATGAGGCCCATTGTGCTTAAACTCCATTTGCGTTGTTCCAGGAAATTCGGACAATTTTCCTCATGCAAAGGAACTTAAAAAAGTGCTGGTCAATAGCGATTTCTACTGCACGAGATTTAACTTTTGTAAGACATGTTCATTGAGCACTATTCCTAATTAGTGGGATTTTAAAAAGTTAGAAAATAATTGGCAATTGATTAAGAATGCTTTAAAATTGTACCAAGACATAGTTACTAAATGTTCTTCTTAAAAAAATTGGCCATACCAAAGAATATTATAGTACACAATAGAAAACTCATCCCATGTTAAAAATTTGTATCTCCTATGGAAGCAGACTTTTCGAGCCTGCTTCCATCTAGCGAGTCTCGCCGTAAAAGCGACCGCGTGCCCGGCCACGTTGCCAAATTTGTGCGGTTGAAATTTGCCCGGCGCGGCGTAAAGGATAAAATTTTACTATATAGGAATAGTATATTATTTTATATGGAGGAAAAGTGATACTTTTCATGGCGCGCTCGTGTTTAACAGCCGAACGGAGTGAGGCTGGTAATAGAGAGCAAGCCATGAAAAGTAACTTTTCATCCAAATAAAATATGCTGTTTTTTCTTCAAATTTCGACAAAATAATGCAAAAACATCTCTTTTTAATAGTAATAATACCTAATTATTATTAAAGATAAGTGGGTTCGCAAGGCGGCTTAGACCGGTGTCGTTGAATATGCACAGGTTGTTGCTATAGTAATGTAACATAAAGCTGTCAGTGGACACTGTCAACAATAATAATTTTTTTAAGATTGCGTCTCCGATTGCGTTTTAATTCCGTATTGATAAGCAGTTATTGAGTAAGTTCGATTAAATAATAACCAATTTGTTCCTAAATTAGTGATTTTTAGAAATGCAGTCACAAATTGAGTGATAAATACAAATTGAAGTTTAATAAATTTTTAGTTGTTGACGCTTATTTTGTTGTGTGTTTGTATTGTATCTATGTTGCTATGACAACACTTTTACCTCCGCCGGCGGAAAAGTGAAAAGTAAAGCTCCGGCGGAGGAAAAATGAAACTTCACGGCCGCCTACACAGTCGAGTAATGACGAATTTACTGACGTTTGAAGAAAATAGCATATTCTGTAACTAGGAGGAAAAGCAAAACATTCCTGGACGGACGACTGTGGTAATTGCTGGACGAGGCGCAGCCGTGGCCAGCAACACAGGAGTCCAGGAATGTACTTTTCCTACTAGTTGCACATGCTACTTTTTATCCGATTGAATTAGAATACGTACTTATAAAAATAGAGTCAAATATTACTCTAAATAAAAACGGTGTTTTAAATTTAAACTCAACATAATATCAAGTTTTGAATCGAGCGAGCTTGAAGTTTATTACGTAACTACGGAAACTACAGCTAAATGTTACTTTTGATAGACGTCAGATTTGACAAACAAGGCGTTTGAATAGGACAGAAATGTTACATTCCCGTCCTAGGACGGAAATGTTATAAGTATTCCCGGACAGTTATTTTCTATTCCTGCATGTACAGTTATTGCATGTTGCCAAGCAACGAATACAAGATACTGGAATCATGACTTTGCGGTGAGAATACACATCGGAAAGGTGTCGTTTTTCGTTCGATCGGATAAAAATTTATAATATGCTGACATTCAGAGTAGATGCTTCAGAAATATTCAAGTTTGAAACTCACATAATTGCAAATGGCTGCCTTTGTCAACCACGTTGACAAGTTCTAATTTGACAGCTCCAGAAAAGTGAGATACTAACAATATAATAACAATAATAAAGCGAAAACGTTGGCTAGCCATTAGCAATTATGTGAGTAATATGTGTAATTATGTGTGTTGGTATCGCTATTATTATGACCTCTTGTGTGTGCCTGTGGGTGTACTGTGACAGCTTCCAAAATTGTGACCTCTTACACTCGATGCCACAATATTTTTGCCTTAATTCTCTTCAAATATTATATATTTTGCTATATTTCTGTCAAAGAAGTATAAAGTGCCATCTGTTTGACATGATACGTATGGCAATTCTTTGTTGCGACGATCGATTAAAGAATACTTCGATGATTTTTTTTTTGTGTAAAAGAGGTCAGAGTCGACGTATACGTGATATCTCACACATAATAAGCAGTGACCTCATTATTTTCTCCGTAAAGTGGCGCCCCCTGCCACCACCAATTTAACTATTTTTTTTTATTCCAAATTTTTGTATGAAAATATTAGACGATTTAATAGCTATAACAAATTTCGCGATACACTCCATATTTTTTAAGATACCGCGGTTTTTCTTGTCGAGTCATAAAGAGGTCACAAACATAGCTCAACTGAATTCAAGGGCGACTGGGACCATTGAGAGGTCTGGATATTTTTGGCGAGCCGACCATAAGTGCTGGTGAGGACTCGAATGCAATGATCTTAATAAAAAAATGCTTTGAAGCACGCCCACGGTTCATGCGATCCCCACTACTAATTCGACTACGTAGCGTTGCATGTTTTCGTTACATAGCATCACGCATGGAATTAATTTATCCTACCGTGCGTAAAGAAGCTTCACCTCAAAATATGTGAAAACAAATATAAGTACTTATATCTGGTGCCGGACAATTACCAGGGCTGGTTAGGCCACTTACTTCTAGGTAACTTTATGGCAGTGGCACACACACTAAAGGAAGATCCTATGGCGCTTGACGAGCGGTGTGTATACGAAGATGTTGATTGACACGGTTCTTGAATATTTGTAGGTTGTAATTAGTGGGAAACAGATGTCCTGGAAGTGAGTTCCACAGTGATGCAGTGCGCCAGACAAAGGAGTTCTGGTAAAGCGATGTTCTAGATGTTTCTAGTTGTACGACGAACTGGTGCGCTCTTGCCGTCTATCGGGACTGTCTGACAGGAGTTGCCAGGGGCGGGATTATGCGGGCCAAATCCTGGGAACATCTGCCGTGAAAGTATCTGTAAAACAGAGACATCTCGGCCACATGTCTGCGATGTTCCAGACTATCCAGATTCCGGGTCAACTCCGGATCGCCGACGAGACGCACAGCCCTTTTCTGAATGGAATCCAGCAGCTTTAGGGTATGCTTTGGTGCGGCACCCCGGATATGTGAGCAATATTCTAAGCACGGTCTTATTTGCGCTTTGTACAGCAAGAGCAACTGCTGCGGTGTGTAGAGTTTTTTGTTGCGAAATAGCGCACCAAGCTTCTGGGAGGCTGATTTTGCGATGTTAGCAACATGATCATGCCATGACATATTGCTGTTGACCGAGACACCCAGGCAACCCAACACCCGGCAACTCTGTCGAATGCCTTTGAAATATCCAACGCAATCGCTCGAGACTCTCCGAAGTTTTCAATTGCCCTACTCCATATATGAGTGACATAGGCCAATATATCTCCTGTCGATCTCTCTTTGCGAAAGCCGTATTGATTATCGCTGATTATTCTGGTACTCTCGAGGTACTTCAGTAGTTGCTGGTTGACTACACGTTCCATGACTTTGGAGATTATTGGAAGCAAGGCAATTGGGCGATAGTTTGAGGGCGTCGTTTTCTTGCCTTTTTTTCGAACAGGTTGTACTCGAGCGACTTTCCAAGAGGATGGGTAAATCCCTTTTCTGTAAGAAAGAGAAAAAAGCCTGGAAAAGACGGGTGTTAGTTCGTTGGCGCAGTTCTTTAGCACGATGGCAGGTATTCCGTCCGGTCCTGATGCCTTTTGCGTATCTAGTTCTTTAAGGATTTTGCGAATATCACGGTGAGAAAACTTGACTTCTGCCATGGTAGTGTTGATGTTCGATATAGTGGGGTAACGTCGGTGGTATGAAAATTTCAATTAGTTTAAATTTATTTTAGTCATTGGAACCGATTCCGATAGGTTATAACCAATTTACTGTTTTTGGTTAATGTTGGTTAGTCGCCAAAATTGGGTTAATTTGGGTTAGTTTTAACTTTATCTGTTCCGCTACGTTATAGCCCATTTTGGTGCTTTTAGTTACTTTTGGTTAGTTATTCACTCACACACATACTTTCAGTTAGTTCCAATTTATTTTAGTCATACGTTATAACCAATTTAAATGGTTTTGATTAATTTTAGTTAAGTTTAGTTAGTTATATTTTTAATCTGTTCCGATACGTTTTAGCCCTTTTTGGGTGCTTTTAGTTACTTTTGGTTAGTCGTTCAATTTGCTGTCGGTTAATTTCAGTTAGTTTTAATTATTATAGTCATTTGAACCGTCCAATATGTTATAATCAAATTTAATATTTTTGGTTAGTCGCCAAAATTCGGTACGTTTAGGTAAGTGATAGTTATAATTTTGAATTTTAATTTATGAAAACGTTTATGGAATTGTAGGATAAATCGAATCTATGCAAATAAAATTTATTTGGATTGTCGCGGCGTCGCCGTCACAGATTAAATTTTGAATGATACACGTTCGATATGAACTTTGCTTAATGAAACGTGGTTTAACATTACACGCGTTTCAATATAGTGTTCATATCGAACTAGTATCATTAATAACCATGATACAAAAATATTGTATCATGATTAATAACTATTATTTATTCACGACTTTACACTACAAGCGGCAACGTGGTACAAAACGTGGCAACAGGAGCATTTCTTGTCGCTCGTGATCCAAGAAGACGGTTTGACGCTTCTTTATTACCCGTGTCACTCCCGCCGCGCCGCACTCACCCCGCCTCCGTCACGATTGATATTGACCGTAATAATTATATTCGTTTTCGTGGTGGAATAAATAATGAGTAAAATTGTGTCGATTTTTTTATCAGCTTAGAACAAGATCAAACCTATTGGGTATTGTTAATAAGATCATTCTACACATGAAACCTTAAAATACGACCTTTTTTGCGGTCCCGATTCCTTTTATTTAAAAAAAAACTGTGAAAACTTCCTCTTTTTAAAAATCTTGCTTTTTTAATATTTCCACTCTAATATCTAAACACTTAATAGAGCTATCGACATGATTTTTTTTTTGTTTTAAAACACACACTTAGGCGCTTCTTTCCAAATATAAAATGGTTTGTATTTTTTATTTTAAATATGCTTAAAATATTGATGACCTTGAGATTTTAGAAATTATGCAGGCAACTTTTCGCTCATCGAAAAACTTTTTTGTTTTTGGGAATTTCATATAACATGCAGCGAATAAAATGTAGACAAATGACCAAAATAGTTTTCCGTAGCATAAGCATTGTTGTCACTTTTATAGTTTAGGAGCTACGATCTTTTAAAGCGCGCGGTATTTAAAAATTTGTTTGCTCGTCGGTTAATCTGGAGCGACAGGTACCTACCTATAATATCGGAACGCCATCGCCATGAAGAAACCAAACAGTCTTTATTTACTTAACAGTACCTTATTATTATCACTATGTCACTATGTTATTTTATTGAGATTTTTATATAAGAGGATACGAAAAATCAAATATTAGGCTTAGGCTTCTTCATTTTCTGTCTGATAGACCGTCATCTCATTACAATTTAAACTATTACTGCATAATTTGCACATACATTCGATCAGACATTTTAATCACTGTTTACAACTATTGCAATTTTTGTCTGAACATTTATGGGTAATAAATAGTCTTCTTAAGTCTTCTGGTCATTAATAGTTAACTGTGATATCCATCCATACATCATCTTCTAAGTTAGAGTGATGTTATCCATAGAATCTCAGCCATAAAAGTGTCGCGGGCCTACTCTCAATGGCAGGCCAGACACTGATAATATAATGATTCAATTTTATAAATATGTATTTTGTTGAGGGGAAATGGTAAAAATATTGACTATATATGTCAAACGTCTTCGATGGTACCAGTCCAAGTAATTTTCTTATATCTCAAATAAAAAAATGCAATATTTTCTGAATAATATAATATATCTCAGAGAGGTGTGGACACTGTCCACATTGCGTTTATAAAACTACGTGCAATTATTCTTAGGTAATATAAAAAGCCTTTGGGGGTACCAAAGCTCAATGCCCGCTTTAGGTATTTTTAAAAACACATTTTTATATAAAAAATATTCTATTTTTACCGTTTTGCCGGGATTAAGACAAGTGTGGACACTGTCCTCTTTGAGTTGGGTTGACGAAACTTCGTACAACTAGTTATCGATAATGCAGAAATCTTTTGGAGGCACCAAAGTTCAATCCAACTACTTCAAAAAACACCTTATATATTCAAAAATACCCTATGTTTACTGTTTTGTCAACATTAAGACAAGTGTGGACACTGTTTGAGTTGTGTTGACGTAATTTCGTACAATTATTTATCGATAATGTAGAAAGCTTTTGGTGTTACCAAAGTTCAATGACCCCCCCGTCCAAGTATTTTTAAAAGCACCTTATATATTAAAAAAAATCCTATGTTTATTGCTTTATCAAGATTAAGAGAAGTGTGGACACTGTCCGCTTTGAGTTGCGTTGACGAAACTTGGTATAATTATTAAGGGACGGGGGGCATTAAACTTTGGTGCTACCAAAAGCGTTCTACGTTATCCCTTAATAATTGTACCCAGTTTTGTCAATGCACCTCAAAGCGAACAGTGTCCACACTTGTCTTAATCTTGACAAAACAGTAAACATAGTGTATTTTTTATATTTAAGGTGTTTTTTAAAATACTTGGACGGGGACGCATTGAACTTTGGTACCACCAGCAGCTTTGTACATTATCGATAAATAATTGTACCAAGTTTCGTTAATGCAATAACTCAAAGCAGACAGCAGTGTTCACACTTGTCTTGATATTGGCAAAACAGTAAAAAAAGGGTCTTTTTTATCTAAAATGTGTTTTTAAAAATACGTGGTTAGGGGTGCATTGAACTTTGGTACCACTAAAAGCTTTCTACGTTACCCCTAAATAATTGTAACAAGTTTCGTCAACGCAACTCAAAGCGGACAGTGTCCACACTTGTCCTAATTTTGGCAAAACAATAAATATAAGGTATTTTTTTATATAAAAGTTGTTTTTAAAAATACACCAAAACCTTTCTACATATCCCTAAATAATTATACCAAGTTTCGGCAACAGAACTCAAAACGGACAGTGTCCACACTTGCCTTAATCCTGGTAAAACGGTAAAAATAGAGTCTTTTTTATATAAAAGGACTATAAAAATACTTGGACCGGGGGGCATTGAGCTTTGGCACCGCCAAAGATTTTCTATATTATCTAAGAATAATTTTACGTAGTTTTATAAATGCAATGTGGACAGTGTCCACACCTTTTTGAGATATATTATATTATTCAGGAAATATTTTTATTTGAGATATAAGAAAATGACTTGGACTGGTACCCTCAAAGAAGTTTGACATATATAGTCAATATTTTTACCATTTCCCCTCAACAAAATACATATTTTTAAAATTGATGCATTATGTTATCAGTTTCTGGCCCACCATTGCTAGTAGGTCCGCGACAATTTTATGGCTGAGATTTTATGGATAACATCTTTTAACACCCATCAAATCTTTGCGGTATTTTCATACGCACGTTCTGGTAAACAACTAGAATACCGTACTTTTAATACACCTACAAAAGTAAAATATTATTAACCTGTGTTAAGTGCTAAAATACGAAATAATAAGGTCTTACGTTTTTAGATGTAGTCCAAAAGCATCTACTCTCGGCGGAAGTTCACAAGTAGGCTTGTTTGAGTTGTTGTTATGAAGCAGGGCCAGCGCCAGGGTAGGGGCAACGGGACGCCCGTCCCAGGCGGCCTTTTTTGAGGGGCGGTCGATTTTGGGTTTATGGCTATGTTTTTTTCACATTTCCATACATTACTTAAAAATTATTTTTTATTACGCATGCATCATAATCAACGATTATCGCACGCTGCAGCGTGCTTAAAATGATGTTTATGATGCGCCTACTTTTTTAAAGATTGCTATAGAAATATTTGATCATGTCAAATGTGACAGATTAATATATTCGTCAATATATTCCTTAAGTTTAATATTTAAAACATTTTTGAGATTATGATGCATTCGTAATAAAAAATAGCGTATGATATACGTGTATAAAATGCCTTTAAAGCCCTTGCGACTTACAAAACACTCCGCTGCGCGTCGTGTTTTGAAATATGTCGCGCGTGCTTTAAAGGCCTTCTTATACACTTATATCATAATATACTATTATAATACTCCGTTTATAAATGGTTTCTTTATGTGTAACATTTGTCCGAATGATACCCTGGCATAATGAAAGGGCAATACAGTGGAATACGAACACTCCAGAATTTTAGATTTAAATACCGCGTTTGTAGCATGCGCTGCGCACACTTTGAATTTGGTCGTTTCAACAGAATGCTATATATATTTTCTATGCTGCATCCACTCCGCTATAAGCAATCTTAAAAACCAAGTACAACATATAACCCTAAAACCCCTCAATGAAACCAGGTGGGAGAGCCGTGTGGATTCAATAAAGGCTTTGAAATACCAAATTGGCGAAATATACGATGCCTTGGTCGAAATCTCAAATAGAAATACCGTTGAAGTGAGTGTTAGGAATGAAGCTGATGCTCTGGCAAAGAAAATTAAATCTTTCAGTTTTTGCGTATGTGTCATCATATGGTATAAGATCCTGAATAACGTAAATACAGTTAGCAAAATGTTACAATATCCTGCAATAAATGTGTCGGGTTCAGGCAAGGCTCTTGCAAAGTTGCTAAATGACGTCAAAGGACTTAGAACTGACGATGCTCTCGAAGGTTTCTTGGTTGTTGATACTGCTCTTGCTACTCTTGAGCTGGAAATTTCGTCGATTTTCATCCACCAATTACGAGCTCGACCAAGAAAATGGCAATTTACTTACCGTGTGCAGATGAGCCTATCTTAGATTCAAAAATAAAATTTAAAATCGAAATATTTTTTGTTGTGCTGGACACAACCATTCAAGCAATTCAGAGGTTTGATCTTTTGGAAATCCATTAGATCAGTTTTCTTTTCTGTACGATATATCTCCTCTTGAGAACATTTTCAAAGAAGATCCCATGAAACATTGCATGGATTTGGAAAAATCTACCTCACTAACGGTGAAGAGAAAGATATATTTGGCATCGAATTAAAAGACGAAATTTTTTCTTTGAGAGCTAGTGCCTCCGATTTAAATTCGTCACTAGCTACCTTCAAATATATAGCTGCACATGATCTGGAGGCAACCATACCCAACCTTTTTGTTGCCTTCCGGATACTGCTAACTCTTCCAGTATCAGGGGCTAGTGGCGAAAGGAGCTTTTCGAAACTCAAGATTATCGAAAACCATTTGCGAACGCCTATGTTACAGGAGAGGCTAAACTCTTTATCTTTTATTTCAATAGAGCATGATATTGCAGCTAGGTTATACTATAGCGATATTTTCTGACACTTTGCAGAAAAAACAACAAGGAGGTATCATTAAATTTTGTATAGGTCCTGTTTATTTATTTATTTATTTATTCAACAAGATATCAACAGTTTGTGCCAATTACAGATATCCACTTATCAGTACTAACATTAAAAAAAAAATATATATATATAAAACAATTCCGAAACAATACAATTACAATATAGCCAATAAAAAACAATAAAAGTTTAACAATATTAAAACCTTATCTCCTACGTCATACATGCAAATGTCAAAAACAATAATGTCAATGTACAATATATATAAAAGTTTTGGTCAGTTTTTAAAATTTAAATCTAAAAACGATAGACTGTCCACCCGCTATACCACTAAATGTTTTTTCGTAGTTTTCCGTCAATAATTTGTTTAAATTTTTTAAGAGTAATCATATCTATGTCAATGTCTGAGGCGTGCAAATTAAATAGTGAACACATTTTATATATCGGAGAGTTTTTAAATAAAATTGTCCTAGGAAATGCTAAATAGAAAGTGTGTGAGTGACGAGAATTAATTCTATTAATTGCAAATGGTAACTGGCCAAGAATATCTGGACTATCTATTTCGCCTTTCAGCAACTTAAACATTGTGCACAGAATTATTTTATGTCTCCTTTTCTCTAACGACGTCCTACCAAAGATACCCGACAGATACTCATTATCGCAGCCTCTCTGCGGATATGACCCATACTTTCTAAAATACAAGCACTTTAAAAACTTTCTTTGTACCTTCTCGATATTCCCAATCCACACATCATATTGCGGAGACCAAATCACAGAACCATACTCCAATGTAGGCAAAACCAGGCTGTCAAAAAGATGTAAACTTATGTCTATATCAAAAGCTTAGGTGTTTCTTGCTATAAAGCCCTATACTATAAACTACATTTTACATCGTGCAAATATTTGGAATAGGCTAATTTTATTTTATATTTGATTAGGCGACGTATGTTAACATATTTGGACCTCCAGTAATTTGATCTAAATCTTTTGGATTTTATGAAATATTTATGTTTCTTTGTGATAAGGGAAATAATTTGTTTATTAAACCACAAGGGTATTTTTTATCCACCTGAGTAGACTTGGGAACACACCTTTCAAAAATGTTACCAACGATACCGCAGAAGGCATCCAAAGCAGCGTTCACATCAGTACAATTGTCCATTAACTCCCAGTTCTGACTCTTAAATAGGTGGTACATCAATGGTAAATCAGCCTTTTTAAAGTTATATTTCTTTGTTGACACAAGTCTACAGGATTGGATGGAAGTTTTAGTATTTATGCAGATCCTAAGGCACGGATGTTGACTATCTATTGACAATAGAGAGTCTTCTGTTTGATCAACAAAAAGATTATCAAATGGGGATATTACTAGATCAAGTATAACATCATTACTATTTTTAATTTGGTTCTGTTGGGTCAAGTTATTAAATGCTAAAAATGATTTAAGAATATTTAAATTCATACATAAAGATACTGGGTTAACATAAGTTGGAATATTAAAATCACCTATAATAATTAGTTTAGGACCTACATTTCTATCAATCACATTAGATTCTATTTTTTCAAAGAACTTTTCATATATAAAACTTGGGCTGTTGGGGACAAAATACACCAATACCACAAATAAACAGACATTGTTGTTAAGTTTAATTTTAACACATAATGCTTCTTGATCCTCATCAAATATTTGACATTCTGCTATGGTGTAGCAGTCTCTAATGGCAAGCAAAACTCCCCAACCCTGCGTTTTTCCAGTAATTAATCTATTTCTGCCTTTTCTTAAGCACATTCTATCGCAAAAACTTACCTCTGCAGTAGTTATCGACTCATTAAGCCATGTTTCTGATAATGCTACTATGTCATAATCACTATTCGCTAAACTAAATCTTAAGTATATCTAACTTAGTTTTGGTACCCCTACAATTTTGGTAATATATAGATATATCATGGTTATTTAAGTGTTTGCCATATTTGATACTGCCTGATGAAAATTTGCCGCAGATTCTACGGATGTTAGTGAAATATTAGACAAAGAGTTGTCCCCTATATTACTAGCACTTAATACTAATGAACCTGGATTGGAATTACTGTTTACCACTCTATTGCCACCATGAACATCCAGATCAGGCACAAGCGAAATATCCTCATTCTTATTAATATATACTAAGTTACAGTATGAATTACTCACCATATTGGGTCCACAGATAGCATTGTTGATATTCTTAGCCAATATATTTAGCCCTATTTTATTGAGATAAGGAGAGTTTCTTGCAAAACACTTAGTAGATAAATCAGTATTTGAAGTCGGTACTTGGACATTATTGTTAAACCTTCACAAATCAAACACAAAATTATATACTTCACTATTCATAAAATAATTTTGTTTGTTAGAAACAGAGCTATTGAATGGAGTTGTGCACATAATTAAATTTGTAAAAGAACATTTGTTAGCTAAAATTAATATACGCTTTTTTGTAAGATTTTTTATTTTGGGCCCTACCAAGAAAATTATGTAATTTTTGTTTATAAAGTTTTTAATATAACAATCCAGATCCTTAACCAGTCGACATTTACTTGTATGTCCGCACAAAGTTTAGCATTAATGGTTTCCAGTTCTCCGATTTGGGTTAACAAATCCGTACCAGAGGTTATGCCAGTATCCTTAGGACAGCATATATCTGTTTGAGTCATAGCATCTCCTTTTAATTGGCCAGTAGTGGGATCTGTTTGCGTCGTCAATGAGTTTGTTTGTAAGATAGCAGTTTGACTTGAGTTTTTTTTACCACGTTCTGTAGTTTATCAAGCTTATTTTCCATTTCATTGGTTTTACCATCTTTCTCCGCAATTTCTTTTAAGAACTCTGCTTCCTTTTGTGTATCGTCTTCGACCACGGGCATCGAGTTACGTTTAAGCCTTGCGATATAGGAATCGTTTTTCTTAAGGTCATTAATGATTGCTTTTAGAATGTCGAAGGTTTCCGGATCCTGATCAGTTGCCTCCTCTTCACAGTTTCGAGAACAGATAAAAAAATTGCCATTTAAAATGGTATATTGTTTATTTCCTCTACTTCAGCACCTTCTGTGGAATGCATTATAACATACCACGCAAAAAAATAAACTAGATTCTTTGTTTTTACAATATTTAATTGTCGACATTCTTATATATCTTTATTTCAACGTCTAAATATTTCTGACATACTGCATTATGTTTCCATAATATTCTATAATTTGTACACACAAACAACTCTGATAAAAAAAACTTTAAATTTATTTATTAAAGAACACTATTTTGTTGGAATAGTCGATCCCAATAAGATTTAGTTTTTGCTGTTTGGATTTCAGATAAAAATAAATATTTAATTGCTTTAAAATGTTCCACTTATTACACAAAAATAGTCATTGTTCATCAGTCATATTAACTTTTTACCAACACTATACATTTTGTAGAGAAAAATTTACACTCCAATTTGATACCAAGTTTAATATTTTACGTATTATTAATCTATCAGTAATATTAGATTATTAGGGAGCACAATATTCACGTGGTTCACGCTGATGCTAACGAGATTAGATAATTGTGAGCATTGCCAAAGAATAGATCAACGAGAAGGATTTACTCCCATTAGGCAAATTAAAATTGAGTTTGATCAGCAGTGGACCACAGAGCAACTTAAAAAGGACCAGCCTGAGGATAGTGAAATAGCACTATTGCTAAAAGCTAAAGAAGAACATCAACCAAGACCAAGCTGGAGGGAGATTTCAACTAAAAAATTTGGTTTTAAAACACTATGGGCTCAGTGGGACTCCTTGGTGGTGGAAAATGGACTTCTTAAACGAGCCTGGGAAAGCGCCGATGGAAAAGTAGTGAAGACACAGTTAGTGGTACCAAGGAGGAAGATATCGGATCTGGAAGAAGTTCATAATGGAAAGTCTGGTGCTCATCTCTGAGTGAACAAAACGATTGACAAGATCCGCGACAGATTTTACTGAGTCAACTACTGCCAGGATGTGAAATTGTGGTGTCGGCAGTGCTCAACCTGTGCTGCAAAAACAAGATCTATTGAAAAAATGAAACAGTATAATGTGGGCCTACCGTTTGACGTAGCTGGCCCTTTTCCAGAAACAAATAATGGTAACAAGTACATTTTAGTGGCAATTGACTACTTCAGTAAATGGCCTGAAGTATTTGCGATCCCCAATCAAGAAGCTGTTACCACAGCACAGGTCCTTGTGAATAACCGTTAGAGCTGCACTCAGATCAAGGACGCAACTTCGAATCAAAGGTTTACCAGAAAGTCTGTGATCTACTCAACATCCATAAAACACGGACTACAGTCTTACATCCACAATCAAACGGCATGATTGAGAGGTTTAACAAGACCATTGAAGAACATTAGTCAAAGGTCGTAGATGACCATCAGAATGGGATTGGGACCAACACATACCACTATTTTTGATGGCCTATAGATCAGCAGTCCATAACACGACAGCCATGGTTTTAGTTGGAAGAGAACTCCGTTTACCCTGTGGCCTATTATTCGGAACGCCAGACAACCAGGATATGGAAATTCAAGGCTACGCGAACTCTCTTAAGGAAAAGTTTCTATACATCCATGAATTAGAGAAAACACGGAGAACGCCAGTGACCGAATATAATCTCAAAGCTAATTCTATGGGATTTCCCATGAACGATAAAGTCTGGTTATATAATCCGCAAAGGAAGAAAGGAAGATGGGAGATCTTCCTAATGTCAGTATGGCAGTCATTAAAAGAATTAATAACTTAGTGTACAGGGTGTCCCATTTTCAATGATATTACGTGGTATCTCACTTACGAGTAAAGATAGATAGTTGCGGTTTTCGCACTGCTAGTGCTACTTTTTTGTGAAAAGAATGCTGGTATAAACAAAATTGAGATACAGGGCGAAATTGGAAATATTGCATTTTAGGGCCCCCCTCGTATCTCCGTTATCCTTTAACATATCGCAAAAAAAACTTGCTCTTAAACAGTTTTTTACGTAGAATCCAGTGGCGTAGTCGGATTTTTGCTGTGAGCTGTCAATTTTCAGCTATAAATAAAACTTGTATTTAGCTAATAGTTGCAAAGTTATAAGAGTAGTTTAGTGTGTTGTGTAATTGTATACAGTGATTAAGAATAAAGATAGTATTATTGTAAAATAGTAAAAGTTGTGATTTCCTTCAGAACCTACGGAAAAAAACGTAACAATATCCTACAATCAGTACAATCCAAAGTGATGAACCAAAAAGATGCAGAATATCACGAGGATTACAGTGGTGGTATTCTTTTATCAACTTATAATAAAACATTTTCGAGTAAAATGTATTTTTCTTCCCGAACATAGCTCTCTAGGGGTAGAGGTATGAATTTGAAAATTATTTTCAATGTTTTTGCTTTTCTACATAATTTTTCTCGTCTCTACGATGAGTGGTTTTAGCGATACAGCCCCTTACCTCCCTTATTTGCTAACCCTGTACAGGGTGATCCCCTATAATGTCGCCCCCCTTTAACCTTTTTTATTTTAAGTGTGCCAAAAAAATTGAAAGTATGGTTATGTAGGTACTGAAAAATACTTTTTTTCTGCGTATAAAAAATATTGGAAAAATTATCAGTATACAAGGAAAAACAAAAAGTTAATCTTTTTTCAGTGGAACACCCTATATATGAATTTAATTTTCGATTCCTCGTAAAATTCTAAGCATATTTCATGTATGATGTTATACCTCTAGAGTTAGTAGTTTCACAGCTATAAACAGTTGAAAATCGGTACTTTGGCTACTTTTCACCTTGGTAGCAAGAAGAGCATTAGAGATGGAGTAAAATGAATTTCACATTCCTATCTTAACTTTTCAAGAGCTATCTGATGGTGCTAACTGATGGTGCCAACCGAGGTACCAGATTTGGTACCCATGGTACCGCCTGCCAATTAGTACCATCAGATAGCTCTTGAAAAGTTAAGATAGGAATGTGAAATTCATTTTACTCCATCTCTAATGATCTTCTTGCTACCAAGGTGAAAAGTAGCCAAAGTGCCGATTTTCAACTGTTTATAGCTGTGAAACTATTAATTCTAGAGGTATAACATCATACATAAAATATGCTTAAAATTTTACGAGGAATCGAAAAATAAATTCATATATAGGGTGTTCCATTGAAAACAAAATAACTTTTTGTTTTTCCCTGTATACTGATCATTTTCCAATATTTTTTATACGCAGAAAAAAAGTATTTTTCAGTACCTACATAACCATACTCTTAATTTTAAAATAAAAAAGTTAAAGGGGGGCGACATTATAGGGGATCACCCTGTACATAATGTTCCTTAGTTTTAATTAATGCATCTTGCCTCCGAAAACTAGTTAAGTACCTTTTAATCTGATAAAAACAATATTCTAATTTGTTCTATTTTCAAAAGGTACTGTAGAAAACATCAAAAGAAAATTAAGCCCGGCCAACCAGCAAGTATTTCAGAGCTGTGTCGAAGTCCACATGAAGCAAATCGAAGTAGGTTTAATGAATATCAATCTCGACAAATTAGTTATAGGACCTATAGGAAAGGTTTAGCAATAGTTTTTGTGAATAGGTGCAGTGAAAATTAATGAATTAACTAACACGAAAGTTATTACCATCTTCCATTGTATCAAATGGGAGAATTATTTCAGTTAGGCATGATTTTTTGTTTACTAAATATCATCGAACATTAACAAGTATGTGATATTAAAATTTGAAATGGCTTTTGAGTTGTTGAAGTATTATACAAGGAATGGAGCAGAATAAGCTTTGTACATATAACGGTAAATTTTCTATTAGTACAGTTATTAATTCTTGTTCGGGTGTCCGATATTAGCGAAGACTAGAACGTTTTTCAAAACCAAAAGGATGTGCTATCTGTGGAGGAAACTTTATTTTCCAAGTCTTCAAGTCATGTAAAAGGATGGTCCAGGTGTAGGTAGCATTTATCAGTGTTTGTAAACAATAATTTTCTATTTTCCAGCTTATGGTCCCAAGGTTTTTGAAATTAGTCTATCCTTTCAGTAATTGAATTGCTGAGTGTCATATTATCTTACGTCTCTCTCTGTTCTGAACACCAGCTGATGTTAAATTTCACGCCTAAATTAATCTCAGCTGAGCTTGATTTTAATACCAAGCTAAGTACTTTCCGACAGTTTTCAATATTATGTCGGAGTTGAATGTAAATAGATGAGAATAACCGGTATTGACGTTGTTTTCCCGCTATATTAATCATTATTATATAGGAATCTTTCATCTAGGCATATTTCGAGAGCATGACTTGCTTTCTGATAGGCAAGTACATCCTTTCTTTGGCTGATCAAAATGTAATGATAGGCTGACTGTACCATTTCTTGTAGAAAAGCAAAGGCTTGGTCAGGTTCAGTTATTATTTTTTAATTAATTGACTACCCATCGTGACACGCAATTTGCAACTCAGGCAACTCACATAAAAACTCGTTCCCGGACTTCTGGGTGGTTGCTGGAACTCGACCGATTTTCCTATTAATTACAAATGTTTCGTCGCGTTTTAACAATGAATTTGAAATGCTACAGTTTCTTGAACACTATTTTGACTATTGGTCTCAAAAGTAACTAATTTTAAGCATAAAATTGTGTGATTTTTGTAATTAATTTTGAACTAAGTATAAATAATACTAAGACTTATTTTTTAGCAATCTAGGTAAATATATCACAGAATTTTATATGAAATGATTTAGTATATAAGTTTTTAAGACAAAGTCTGTGCAATAGTTTTTTTCGCTAATCATATTGAGACTGGTGAGAGGGGGTTCGATTTATGTAATAAAGTACTAAAAAAAGTATTAACAGAATGATGAGGAGAAAAGGCAGGATAACTCCGTCAAAACTGGCCTATGACTGAATGTCCAGGTATACAACTTTTGTCAAAAATCTTTGTTTAAGATTACAGAAAATATGTAGGCTTATCAAAAATTTATCTAGTCAATCAGCTGAGAATAGGGTTTTCCAAAATCCCTATAAATAGTGATTATCAAGCTCTTTAAATCTCCCTCTATTAGCTTCATACAGGGCGTTAAAAGAAAATAGGACAAGCATTTTGTTTACATTTGTCTTATAGGCTTTTAAAACCCGTTTGATTTTTAAATTATGCGACTGTACAAATGTAGGATAAGGCCAAGCTCGAGTGTAATTTATTTTAAAAATTATTGTTTTGTAAAATGGGAAATTTTAATTGTTTTTTTTTTTCTTGTATAGCTAATTTTATTAAATTTCCATGTACAAATTGACTGTATTTTGTATATAATAAAATATTTGTTTTATATTGCGTTTAATTAATGCTTGCCCCCTTTCTATTCTAGTGATAATATAAGAAGTGCATCTTACAATCCTGTGTACGTGTGCGAATTGCTCTGCTTTCATACTGTTTTTTTTTTCACTTCTAAAGTTAGAATTATTTAGTGAAAACTTGCATAGTTGTTTGCTGTTAGATTTTACTACTTGTCTGCAAGGTTTTTACGTTTGAGTGTGTTGTGTTTTCCGCGTTTTTATGCCTAAGTTGTCTGAAACAATCCACAAATTCCGTGAGCGAAGGAATTTAAGAAGCAAAAAACGCACCGGTAAACTGATAAGTATAAACATCATCAACATATACTGCGTTTCAACTGGAAGTGCTGTTGAATATCATTAAATTCGCTGAATATAACATCCATTTCACTTAGTGGTGTCAGTTATCCACTATGTCGTGTTCTTCTTGCAAAAATGATCTTACTGATAAAGAAGTCAAGTAAGTATAAAATCAACTGTGATTTCTGCGATGCTACTCACTACATGCCATGCTCCCGGTTCTCAACCTCAAGTGACCCAAATGAAGACTAGAGTTATGCTGTATGCTTGTCAAACAAAACTGCTCTGATGGAAACAAAAATCAGGTAAACTTACGAGTGAACTGCTGAAGGCGTTCGGCTCACTAAGCGCTCAACTGTCTAAGAAAATTTCTCAAAAGATGGACAGTCTCGACGCTTCTCTCCAAAACAAAATGACAAAACTCCAATCCAGCTTCACAGTAGATGAATTCATCATTAAAACTGAAATGAAGGAATTAACTAAAAACATCGGCCTGTTAAAGGCAGAGGTTAACAAGCTCGGAACATCAAATAAAATTGCTCTGAAACTAAAACAACATGAAGTGACAGAGATAACTGATATTTCTCCCAATGTTAACTCACGTGAGATAAGGCTGGAAGAATTAGAGGCCTCAAACAAGGAGCTGTCTGATAAACTTAACAAATTGCAAAGTGAACTCCTGGTTCTTAAAAATTCCCCTCAAAATAAATCAGTCTCGTCCTGGCGTCAAACCAACTAATATCGGGCGACCGCCCATGAATGTGGGGCACAGTGAAGATCCTACACCACCGCAAAACAGTAATATGGTAAACCTTACACCAGGTACCACCCTTTCCCAGTGCAACAGTAGAGATCCTTTAATACTGGGTACTGGTTCGATGGGAAGTTCCTCATCTTTTTCGGCTGGCGAGACGTCAATGGCTGTACCTTGGGAGATGCGACGCTGCTACTACCGAAAACTGAATATATGGAGAAACAACTCGAAATTGCAAATGTCAAATGCTTCGTACTGGACAAAAATGAGGATGTTGCGTCCTTTCAGATCGGTGTCAAGGAATCCTTAATAAAAGGTTTATTATAACCCAACCTCTGGCCTGCGGGAACAGCAGTAAAGGAATTTCGTCCTCGTCCTCGAGCATCCACGCAGGCGGCACATTTTCAGCAACAGGGCGCAGGAGGTCATCATCACTAACAAATAGCGCTACCTTAGTATATCAAAACGTTAGGGGCCGCAGGACTAAACTTAAAGTTTTTCTTTGCTCAACACTCACTGAACAATATTCTATCATCGCTGTTGCAGAAACCTGGCTCGACCTCGCTATAAATGATGCTGAATTTCTTAACTCCAGCTATGCAATTTATAGAACTGACCGCCATAGCAGTAACAGTACTAAAAATCGTGGCGGTGGTGTACCTACTGACTGTTAATAACCAATATAGATCTCACCGCCTCAGCATTAATAACCCATCAGTGGAAGAAATATGGATCTCTGTAAAGATCGGCAAGGATACCTATTCCACTGAAACTTGAGTCAGTTGTTAATGCAATTAAGTCCACCAATACTGAACTAATAAAAATGTTAGTGAGTCCGAGTAACAATCCCAATATTGCATCAAACAGTTTGGAACCTAAGAGGGGCAAGGTCAACAATGCTGATCAAGCAAAATCACACCCTTTAAAGCAGTCAAGTAATTCTTTAGGTCATAAAAAGCCAGTGTCAGTACCAAACGGGCCTGCTAATCTGATCTCTGCTGCCGTAATTGAACCGAAACTCTCAATCTTTGTTACCAGGTTGTCTTCTGATACAACAAAGGAAAGCTTGTTGGAATATCTTCATGCAGTCTTTGGCAGCAACTATACCTTCAAACTAGAACAGAAGGTGAAGTCAGCAGAATATAGTAGTTTTAAAATTGACATGGACCCAACATTGCATGATGGTGTATTAAATCCTGATAACTGGCCAAAGGGAATACAAGTCAAAAAGTTCAAGTTTTTTCGGCATGAGGTGCCTTCCAAAAGAATCACAAGACCTCCCCGGACTCAACTCAGTATCAACTAGAACTAAATTTAGAATAAGTAATGCACTGGAGGATCCAAGAAGAGATGGACATTTTGTGAAATCTACAAGAAATGTACGGGTGAGTAATTCTCTAGATGTTCTACACTATAATATCCAATGTCTCAGAAATAAAACTAATCTGCTAGATGCCTATTTACTTGATAAAAACTATAACATTTTGTGTATAAATGAGCACTGGTTAAGATCTGAAGAGTTGGCTTTAGTATGTCTGGGTGAGTTGATACCCAGCTCTGGTTTCTGCAGAACTCAAAGAAAACATGGAGGTGTAACTATCCTAGCCAAAAGGGACATGCAGGCTGTCCCTTTAACTTTTGGGGAGAATATGCTATCAAGGGAGTTGGATTTTGAATTTGCAGGCTTAACTGTTAATAAGACTCAAATAGGTACTATATATCGTTCCCCTGATGGAGATTTTCCAACATTTATGGACAAATTAACAGAACTCTTGGATTCTCTTGACATCAATAAGGGTATCATTCTTACAGGTGACTTTAATGTTCACTTCCAGACAAAATCGGTTGATGCTCATACTATTATGGATTTATTTGAGTCATATGGTTTGTTACCACTGATTTCCGAGAATACTAGAAATCAATCCTGCCTCGATAATGTGTTTACTAACTTGGTCGCCAATAGTTGTAATGCTCAGGTCACTGAGCCTGGTCTTTCAGACCATAAGGCAATATCAGTCTGTGTCCCTGATCTTAAATCTACATTAGCCTCACCTCAGGGCTGTGTAAGGGTTGTGCACCGCCCAATTACAGACATTGGTTTGTTGCGACTCATTGATACTGTTTCTCAGATAGATTGGTCTTTTCTAAATCATAACACTCTAACACCTAGCAACAAGTTTGAAACTTTCATTAAGCAAGTTTTAACTGCGTGTGACACTTCATTTCCTGAAAAGACCAGTATTGTTAGAGGAATGGGCAATTTTAAATCTGGACAGTTATCTTGGTTTAGTGATGATCTCAGGCGCGATAGAGAACTATTGAGGTTCTTAGTTTCATTAAAAGGTGACAGGCCTGATTTAGTACCTAATAATTTAATCCAAACTTTAAAAAATATATATATAGGAAAAATTAGAAAACAGCAAAAAACTAGCAAATGATACACATATTAATAATGCTACTAATAAGGGTAAAGCTATTTGGGAAATTATAAGAAATAATAATCCAACAACCAGGATCCCCATAGCCAACAACATTAATGCTGAGTCATTCAATAATTACTTCTCAAATGTTGCACTAGACATCATAAATTCCTTGCCTAATAGCAATATTGATCCCCTTAACTACCTGGATATGGTTCCTAATTTGGGTGATCCCTTCACATTCAGGGAAGTAACTTTTATTGAAATGAGGAAAGTAATTAGTAGTGTTAAAAACAGTACAAGCAGGGCCCATTATAAAATAACAACTAAAATTATTAAGAGCATTAAAGAAATAATTATCTACCCCTTAACAAAACTGATTAACTACTGCATAGCCTCTAACTCTTTTCCAAATTCACTTAAAATTGCAAGAGTGGTCCCTGTCTATAAGAATGGTGATATTGAGAATACTTCCAACTATAGACCAATTTCCATTCTTCCTTTGTTTGGCCGAATCTTTGAGTCAGTTCTAAAGGGGCAGATCTGTAGCTACTTTGAGACACACAATCTCTTTAATCCCAGGCAATTTGGGTTTCGCACTAATAAATCAACTACTGCAGCTATCAGTCACTTGGCCTCGTTTGTTCAGGAATGTTTTGAAAATAAAAAGTATGCACTGGCTCTCTTTTTTGACCTCACTAAGGCATTTGACTGTGTGTCATATGACCTTTTGCTTCAGAAGTTGAAACACTGTGGCTTTGCTGACGGCAGTTTGAACCTTGTAGAGTCTTATCTTGCTAATAAACAGCAGTATGTGCAGCGGCGTGCAGTCCATGGAAGCAAGGAAAGCATTGCTTTCATTAAAATTCTAGAAAAAATGCTCCCAATTTAATACTATTTTGTCTCACGAATAATAATTATGAAAACGAAATTTATTAATCTTAGTGTGAAGCATGTTTCAGTATATATTTAATTTTTGTGATCTTGCCTCCAATGTCGCAATCGGCCATGGTTCATGTCGAGAAGAACAAAAGGCCCATGGCCGACTTCGACATTGGAGGCGGGACCACAAAAATTAAATATATACTGATACCTGCTTCACACTAATTATTCATACTTATTATTATTGAGACAAAATAGTACTAAATTGGGAAACATTGTTTCTAGAATTTTAAGGGAAGCAATGCTTCCCTTGCTTCCATGGACCGCACGCCGCTGAGTATGTGTCATACAATAGGAAAACCTCTTCTATGGCTCCAGTCACCTATGGAGTGCCACAAGGATCTGTCCTAGGGCCGGTTCTTTTTCTGCTATTTATTAATGACATAAACTACTGTATGGCATCTCCCTCTACTGACATAATCCTTTTTGCCGATGATACTACTGCTGTTAGCTCTGCAGATAGCCTGGCCGCATTGAGAGAGTTGGTAATGGACCTACAGGATTGTGTTTGTGATTGGTTCCTCGTCAATGGGCTGTGTATGAACGAGGCAAAAGCGCAGACCCTTACATTCTGTCTCAGACCCTATAACTTTGATTCGGAATCACTGACAGCAAAAATTCTTGGAGTTTTACTCGATCCTAAACTAACTGGGTCAGAACACTGTGATAGTGTTATAAAAAAGATGAACAAGGGAATATATCTTCTTAGGAACCTGAGGCAGTGTGTTTCGGGGGGTGTTTTGCTAAATGCTTATTATGCATATGTCCATAGTCATTTGGCATCCATATGGTCTGCTGTGTTATTGGGGTCAGTCTGCTCATGCTAGGAGAGTCTTTGCAGTGCAGAGAAGGTGTGTAAGGGTTGTCTCTGGCTTGCGATACCGACAGTGTTGTAGACAGGCTTTTGTGTCTGTAGGGGTACTAACATTGCCATCATTGTATATATACATCTGTCTCACTCATGAAAAGAAGCATCTGAATGCTATAATACTAGGGGTAGAAATCAGTTATCTATTAATCATAGTAGAACAACACAAGCCAGGGATGGGTCAAATCATTATGGAATAAGATTCTTTAATGCCATTATCGCCAATCAGCAGCATGGTTTCATCTCAGGCTGGTCTGTAGAAACGAACCTATTCCTATTCTCTTAATAGCTCATTCAGCAACAGCCTTGAATGCCACGCAATTTATGCAGACTTTAGCAAGGCCTTTAACACGGTCAACCATGCCATTTTAATTTCCAAACTTCCCAGACTTGGGTTGTATGGTCAGGTGCTAGCATGGATTATATCATACCTGAATGAAAGGGTACAGCGGGTTATAGTAGAGGGTTTCCATTCGGAACTATTTTATGCAACATCGGGAGTCCCCCAAGGCTCTCACTTGGGCCCCCTTTTATTTAATTTATTTATTAATGATCTTGCCCTCCCTGTTATCCGATTGCCTGCTGTTTGCTGATGACTTAAAACTCTTTAAACAGGTCTCATCTGCACTTGACAGGTCAACTCTTCAGAACGACATTGACATAATCTCTTCTTGGTGTGACAGTAACGACGGAATGTCACTGAATACTGATAAATGTCAGTTTAGAAGATTTAGTAGATTAATGAGTACAGCCGCCGTTCATTATTCCATCAATGGTGTTCCTCTTGTGGAGGTCTCGGTGGTGAAAGATTTTGGAGTCCTTTTAGATAGCAAACTTTCATTCTCATATCACTTCGAGAGCATCATTGGTAGGGCGAATAGAATGCTGGGATTTATAAAAAGATCGTGTAAAGAATTTACAAATATTAATGTGTTAAAGTTGTTATATATTTCCTTTGCCAGGTCAATTTTGGAGTTTTCAAACATAGTTTGGTCACCATATTATCATATTCACATTAATAGACTTGAAAATATTCAACATAAATTCATTAATTTCTCTAAATACCAGTTGTTCCGCTCAGCAATCAACTTAAATGATAACCAGACAATGACCTACCTTAATCTAAGTACACTTGCTTGTAGAAGAGAGTACTACGTTTGCTTTTTTTACAAAGTAATTAATATCATCAAAAGTCCAGACTGTCTTAGCGTGTTTTCATTTCATGTCCCGATATATCAAACTCGTATTCACTCCCTCCTGCATGTCCCTCATTGTCATACATGGTATTTCCCTCCTGCATGTCCCTCATTGTCGTACATGGTATTTGCTCTACAGCCATACAAATAGGGTCTCAACCACGGTCAATAAATATTAGACCTAGTTGGTGCCTCCTTAAACACCTTCAAAACCTCTACTAGAAGGGTTGTTCTAGGTTAAGTTTCTGTATACTGTAATATTATA
>JAEQML010061960.1:0-25059 GCA_016904865.1 Pissodes strobi
TTTTCCCTGTAGTTCCAAGTTGGTGAAATTGTGTTATCTCTGGCAAAGATGATTGCGAGAAATACGACGTCGTGATTGCGACATAAATCTTATTTAATTTTTCGCCTGCATTGCTTGAGTAGAATAAAATTAAATTGTCTTACCTTAGAAGGATGCCTCCTTAAAGCTCCATTTTATTGTATTTCACAATACACCTTCTGCTGTAGAATTTAAATTAAAACGCGTAAAAGATACGGTAAATTCGTCGACAATGATAAAAAAATATGTTTCTTCCGAAAAGCATGGATATAATTCAAAATGTGGTTCTTTGGTTGACCTTAAGCCGCAAACGTACGTCATACAAAGAATGGTTTTCGAGAGAGCATTATTAAAATTGATTTTTTCGCTTAATTGCAAATCTGGAATTTTCCTTATATCTTATGTCATTATACAATCATTAAGCTTTTGCTTTTGCACTTTTGTTCACTAAAACGCTATTAAAATAATACTAAAAATTAATGCTTGGTTTTACTTTTTCTGCTCATGTCAGACTCTTCAAAGTCAAATATCTATTATAATAACACTATACAATAATAGGTATATGTATCTATGTGTCCATTGTTGAAATGTTGCGTTTTAGAACACATATGCCAGTTTTTTGAATCGAAAGCTTCTTTTGTCGCTTTCAGCACATTTTTTTCGCAAGAAAAAAAAGCCAGAAGACAGTGCAAGTTTCAAGTGCAAGGAGAAAAAGTCTCAAAATGTTTCTCTGTTTCGAAGATGTCAGTAAAATACACTTTGAGAGAAAACTTAAAAATTTCGAGGAAAAAATTGAGGTCGCTGTCATGGCAGTTAGGCAGAAACTGAAATGAAATGCATTCAAAACTTATCAAGGGTTTTGATACTCTAATTGGCATATGTATAGCGAATTTAAAGTGAAGGTTGTTACGTTAAAAATTATTTTTTTTATTCCTTGCATGCAGTTAGAAGGGAAAGAGAGAAGTCATCGGCAACCTAGGTAATTAACACCCACGCCCGTAGCACTACTAAGCATCTGTTTACGCCTTTGTAACAGTCTGATTTTGCCAAGAGTATAACTTTTATTTTATATGCTGGATTTAGCAACAAAAGATTCTATATTTTGTGGTAAAAATTATTGAGTGTTAACCTTTTCGGTTAATTAATTATATCTCCGGGCTCATAGCGTCCTGCGCCTTCCGGTGCCCAGCCTCCAGCCTCTCCTATCTTCCCAGTCTCCCGGTTGTAGGTTCCGTTCTGACATAGCCTTTTTAATTCTATCGAGCTATGTTGTTTTGGGTCTTCCTCGTTTCATTCTTTCTGGTGGTGTCCATTTTAATAGAATTTTTGGGAGGCGCCCGTCTTCCATTCGTTCCACATGGCCATACCATATTAGTTGCCTTCTCTGTATCTCGTCAATAATTGTTTTCTCTACATGCATGATGTCTCTGATTCGGATGTTTTTTATTCTTTCCACCCTTGATCTTCCTGCAGATCTTAGCCAGAAGTCCATCTCGAGTGCTAGAAGTCGTTGCTCCATGTTTTTCGTTAATTGCCATGTTTCACAACCATACAATACCACACTCTTGAAAATGGAGTTATAGATAAGGTGTTTCTTTTCATGTGATATATAATATTGAGTTTAGGCATCCGATGACTTTCCTGTCTTTCAAAATCCTTTCCTCGATCTCACATTCTGTTCTACCCGTATTGTCTATTTGAGTTCCTAGGTAGGTGTATTTGTTGCATGTTCCTATTTCTATGTCGTTTACGTGAAGGTTTTCTGCTTCTCTGCCTATGCACAGATATTTGGTCTTCGATTTGTTAACCGACATTCCCCATTTCTCATATTCAGCCAGAAGTCTTGTCGTCATAAGCTCTAAATCTTCTTTGTCCTGGGCTATTACTACTTGATCATCCGCAAAGTGTAGGGTGTATAAAGTTTTTTCCTCATTTAGTTGTATACCCATTCCCCCGTATGATCTTCTCCATTTTCGGAGGGCTTCATTAAGGTAAATCTTGAACAGCGTGGGGGATAGACAGCATCCTTGTCGTAGACCTTTGGATACTCTAAAACTTCCGGATATAGTTGTACCCACTTTAATTCTTGATGTCGCTTGATCATAGAGTTGTTTTATTGCTTGTATGGCTGTATTGTTTATGGAAGATTTTTCTAGGACCTGCCAAAGTCTCTGAACCGGGACTGTGACGTAGGCCTTTGTAAGGTCTACGAATAGTAGATGGACATCTCTATTTGTTGCAGCTTTTTTCTCATTTAATTGAACCAAAGTAAAGATGTGGTCCATACATGATCGTCCTGTACGAAAATCTGCCTGTTCTTCTATTTCAAGTGGTGAGTATTCTTTCTCAATTATATTTCGGAGGATTCGTCCATACAATTTGCTCATTGTGCTGGTGACCGAAATGCATCTATAGTTAGAGCGGTCTTCTTTTGTCCCTTTTTTGTGGATCGGTGTTATCCATGCTTCTTTCCATGTATTTGGAATTGGTTTTCCATTTATGCATCTTGTCATCAGTGCCTTTAGGTATGTGGTTAGTTTCCGTGAGCCATTTTTAAGTAGTTCTGCTGGTAATCCTTCTGGCCCCGGTGCTTTTTTTGTTTTCATGGCTTTTATCGCTTTCTCTATCTCGTCATCGTCGATATCAATATATTCTCCCTGTACAGTACACGATGTAGGTGATCTTGTAAGGTACCGTTCTCTATCTTCTTTCAGTTCCTTGGCATAGTGTTTTTGCCACTTATGTATTGGTATCGGCTGTATATTTATTTTATTTGACGTTTCTTTTCTTAGTGACCTAATCAAGTTCCAGGCTTCTGACGATCTTGTGCCGCCGATGTGACAGTCCACCTCTTTACACTTCCTTTCCCATGTTTCGTTTTTGTTATTGTTAATCATGTTTTTGTATTTGCGTTGTTCTTGTTTATATGTTTCATAGTCATTGTTATCTTTTGTACTTAGCCATTTATTGTAGGTTTGCTGTTTATTTTGCTTCTGTTCTTCTAGCTCTGTATTCGACATCAGATTGTAGTTTTTGTTGTGGTTGTAGTTTTCTATTCCGAGACACTCATATGCGACCGAGTGTACAGAATCCATTATGTGTTTGTAGAGATCTGTGGTGTCCATTGTTAGATATTGCTCATTTAGTTTCTGGTCCAGCCGATTCTGATAGAGGGTTCTAGTGCTCGATTCGTATAGGCTGTCAAGGTTATATTTGACTTGTTCTAGTTTTGTATCCTGTATGGTGTCCTTTATTATCTGTATCTTTGTTGAATTTTATCCATATTTTCGAGATTAGTAGGAATTAGTCGGAGCCGCATTCCACTCCTCTATATACTCTTGTATCCTTTATATGCCAATTTGTGTCTTGTTTTAGGATTATATAGTCTATTATGGATTTGAGACCTCTGGTGTCCTAGTGCCATGTGTATTTATGAATATTCTTGTGGTTGAAGAATCCATTCAAATTTTTTCATTCTATGTTGTTCGCATGTTTCTAGAAGTCTTTGCCCGTTGTCGTTTAGCGTCTCCTCTCCGTATGCTCCAACCACTTTACTATCGTTCTTTTTGCCTACTCTAGCATTTAGATCTCCTAGCAGAATCAGCTCTCTTTGGTTACCAAGGGTTGCAAGGGTGTCGTTTAGTGTATTATAAAACTCATATTTTACTGTCTGTCCTGAGTCGTCATTTGGAGCGTACACTCCAACAATAGTTGTTCTATGTCCTTTTATCATTAAGTTAACTGACAGTATCCGTTCATTTATTGTGTTCCAGTTATGGATTTGTTTTATGTATTTTTTATTTATTAATATTGAGACTCCTTGGCCAGCTCTTTCATTCATAGGGACTCCGCTGTAGATATAGATGTAGTTTGCGAGGTGTTCAATTCCGTTGCCTTTTTTCTTAGTTTCGGTGAGTACTGCTATGTCGATCTTCATATCTTCCAATCCTTTAACAACGTCGTTTAGTTTTTTATTTATTCTTTTGTTTATTCCAAGTTCCTATAATCGTTTCCTTGTTTCGATGCAGTGGTCGTGTCCGTTGCGTTCCATACGATTTCCGAGGCTTTTCGCTGGGTTTTTTTAGCATTGCTACATTTTTCACTGGTAATAGGGAGCTAGCCCATTGCCGAAACCCCCTACCTGGAGGGCCGGGAATTTTTATTCAAGGTTTTCTTCCTTTAGCCTTTGATGAACCAACATCCGTCCTACAAGGCAGCAGCTTCTTCGCCGTACCCTGGCTAGGGACCCTTACAGGGTGCTATCATCCGGGTCAGATGAACCCTGGTTTTTTAACGAGGTTGTTACTCCTCCCCTTCACCCTTTCTCAACCTGGCTTAGGACAGGCTTTGGCGGGTTTGGTTAATTAATTATTTATTTATTTATTTATTTATTTATTTATTTATTTATTTATTTACGCAGCCTACCTTACAGGTTATAAAAATCCAACTACAAGGCAGGAAGGACATAATGACAATAATTATAAAAAAATATAGAATAAAAATAATAAAGGGAAGTCCATATTTGACTTAACCTATTAAGTAGAGGAAAAAATATATATACCTACCATATAAGGAACAGAAACTAATAACACAAAAAAACGTTAAAAAACATTTAACATTAAAAAATAATTAAGACAGAGAAAAAAACGATACATAAAAATTATACTAAGCATTATTCAAGACGAAAATGTGAAAGTTTTTCAATGCTTCGATGTGCGACGAAGACACTCTGTAGAAATATTAAATAAGTCAATGTCACATTCGTGGTTTTGCATGCTACACATTACATAAAGCGGTGAGAACTTTAGGATATTAGTTCTGGCAGTAGGTAGGTAAAATAAGTTCTGATATCGACTGCTTACACGCGGAACACTAAAATTCAGCCTTGAAAGGATATTGGGACAATCTAAATTATTATTCAACAACTTGGACAAAGTAACAATAGTGAAATAGTCCCGTCGAGATTTTAAAGAAGAAAAATTAAATCTACCAAGTAAATCATCATGCGGAAAACCTTGAATAGGATAGTGTCCATCATACTTAAAACAGACATATTTTAAAAATTTACGTTGAACTCTCTCCAATCTATCAATACATAGATTATATCCAGGAGACCAGACTACGCAGGCATACTCCAATTTAGAACGAACATAAGAAAAATATAGCGACTTGATTGCATCCGTGGTGTTGAAGTCTCTAGTGCATCTTAGAATGAAACCATAAGCCTTGGATGCTTCCGAAATAATGGTATCGATGTGGGAAGAAAAGGAAAGTTTGGGATCAAAAATGACACCAAGGTCTCTAAATGTGTTTACGCGACAAACCGGACTATCATTTAATAAGTATTGAAAAGTAATTGGTAATATTTTAGTGGTGAAAGTCATAAGGTTACACTTTGCCACGTTGAGCTGTAGCCTGTTTTCTAAACACCATTCGCTAATTAGATTAAGGTTAGATTGCAGTCTCACACAGTCTTTCCAAGTTTTTATTTTCATATATAATTTTACACCATCGGCATAAAGTAAATAATTAATGTCAAGTTTAGACCCAATGTCATTAATAAAGTAATTAAAAAGAAGGGGGCCCAGTACAGAACCCTGCGGGACGCCAGAATTCGCTACGTATTGATCGGATTTTGAGCCACACACCTCCACATATTGCATGCGATTACTCAAATATGAATCAAAAAATTCGACCAGTGCATCAGAAAAACCAGATCTAGCTAATTTGTGGAGTAGGATACGATGATCTAGTTTGTCAAATGCTTTTGTAAAGTCCAAATAAATGACATCCGTCTGATATTCGTCATCTATTGCCTCCGCGATATCCTGAGTAACAATTAAAAGATTTGTTGTTATAGACCTGCTTTTATAAAAACCATGCTGTTCAGGCACTATTAAATTTTTAGTTAAAGGAAACATATGGTCATGAAGTAAAAACTCAAGTATCTTGGAGAAATTACAGATTATTGATACCGGTCTATATAACTACATCCGATCTGTCACCCTTCTTAAATACAGGACAAACTTTCGATGTTTTCCATATAGTAGGAACGTATTTCGTGCGCAAGCATAAGTTAAATAATATCTGAAGAGGTTTCGCGAGAACAAACCTACAATCCCTTATAAGAAATGCGGGTATTGAGTCCGGTCCTGTCGTGAATCTAGGCTTCAGATTTTTAATTGCATTAATGACTTCCTGTTCCGAAAAATATGATATGTCTATAACAGGTGTACAAAACACTTCGTTATCTATATTAATATTAATAGAGCCATAAGAAGAAAATGACTGTTTGAAAAAATCAGCGAATGAATCCAAAATACCAGGCACATTATCCATAGTTGTGCCTTTATAGCACATGCTCTTTGGAAGTTCCTTTAGTTCTCTTTTATTTCTGACAAAATTCCAGAACAATTTAGGATCTCTTTTAATATCCTGTTCAGTTTTTTGAATATATTGCTTATATGATCTCGAAACACCCGCCTTAATTTGACTTCTAAGAACTTTAAACTTATCCAAATCCTGAGTGTTTCCATACTTTTTAAATTTTTTGAAAAAAATACTCTTTTGTTTTAAGTTAGCTATAATGTCACGTGAGAACCAGGGAGGATAATTTCTTTTAGGAATCTTACTATACTTAGGCACGAAACTATCAATCGTTTGGAATACTTTATTGTAAAAAATATCGGAAGCAGCTTCAATCGATTTTGCAGCTTCCAAAGAGGACCAATCGAGAGATAATAGGGTATTATATAATCCAAGAAAATTTGCCTTTCGAAAGTTATATCTATCTTGAAGGTCCAGATGGAACTGACGTTTAAAACTTGCCGATTGGCAATACTTCAGCGACACCGAAAGAGCAGGGTGGTGATTATCCTCATCAACAAGGACCTCAATCGATTTTTCAACAATACACCGTTCGTTATTGTGAATGACTAAATCCAGAATTCTATTATTGCAATTCTCTATCTTATTACTTTGCGCAAAATTTAAACAAGTTAAAAAATTATTCAACTTATATACCAAGTTATCATTCCTTCTACCAGTCAGAGAGTCCGAATAGCACGATATATTGAAATCACCCAATATACAAACATTTCTACCAAAGAAACAGTCCAAAGAAGTCAAGCAGTCAAACAAATTTACCAAAAGGTTAGAGGTCATCGGCGGTGGCATATAGACAACAAACACAAACATGGAAGAGAACTGAAATGATATTTTAACACCCACCAAATCAATCTCCGGAAGAAGATCATTTTTAGGAATTTTAATCAGTGATGAATTAAAATCTTTATTTACGGCGATTAAAACACCGCCCCCCCGCGATTTATTAGTTTCCAATAAATTTCTATCTGCTCTAAATACGTTGTATTTGTGACATATTAGTTCACCACTTAATACTGAGGAATCTAACCATGTTTCAGTAAGCGCAAGTAAATCAAAAGAACAGCACGACGACGTGGTATTTAGCATATCAACAGTTTTAGTTCTAAGTCCGCGCGTATTCTGATAGTACACTGAAAGATGATGGAACTGTGCATGCTCAAAGGTGAAAGATGATACGTTGGAAGGTGGGGTCAATGTCATGGTGGGAATAATAAAAGAAGATGAGTTATTTAATTGCTATTGGCCCAATATATTGACGCGAAGTTTCGCACATGCATTTTTATAAGCAGAACACTTGGTAATATCCCAAGCAGCATGGGAGGTGTCGACAACAGTGTTGCCACGATTAGACGTATTAAAATTTACACAATTAGAACAATTTAAAATTTGAGAATTACAATCTTTAACACTATGATTTTTACCACATCTAGGGCAACAAGAAGTTTTAGAACAACTTTTAGATGAATGGTTGTACTCGTTATAGTTGTAACAGCGACTTACTTCAACCGCATCAAATACAGAATATGCATCATAACCAATAAATACATTACCCACCTTTAAAATCCTTTCATATGTAACTTTATCCAGTTGTATAACAGCCTGAAAAACTTTCTCATTTTTCTTTGTTTTACAAATTTTTATTACCTCACATGAGGAATCAATGGAAAAAGTATCTGCATTTAATTGTCGTAAAATTGACAGTAAAGTTTCCTCAGCATAACACTCCGAAAAGCCAACGATACGCACTCTTGTATTAACACCGTGGATCTCCCGCACTTCATAAGTTCCTGCTAGCTTCAGTTCGGCTAACTCCCTGAACTTCTTATTTTCCTCTAAATTTTTGCAACTTACTAAGATGGATCCATTGCTTACAGATTTGACTTTAGCCAAACGTAGGTTTAATTCAGTGGGATCAATTTGATCTGTCATGTCTTGCTTCGTTTTTTCGGCACTCTGAGATTGATTTTTGGGAACGACAAGTACTGCAGGTTGTATATTATTTCTGACGATGGACGCATAGCTAGAAGGTTGATAGGGCAAGCTACTACTTCGGCTGAAAGTCAATACCTTTTCTGATATGGCCGAGGATAGGTCAGTTCTTAATGACTCGAAGGCAGTAGTGAGGCTAGTAAGGGCTAACTGCAGTTGATCATTTATCAACTGTTTTAAGCTGACCTAGTCGATAGATATGCATCTAGACACACAAGAATCACACTTCCAAGATAAACCACTAACCTCTGATATCAAATTGGCAACATCGACGGACTTGTGAATACAAGCGATATGGGAAGCATTTTTGCATTCGCTACAGCACAGTTTTTTGCGAGATGTTATTATCTCCTTGCAAAAAACACAGTTAGTCATTCATAAATTCATTTATTTGATTTGCTGTCAGTAAGTTTAGTAGGCTTCCACTTGCAGCATTTATTCATATTAATTAGTTATATATATTCTTACGATTATTAATACATAATATGTATTAGCCTGTGGCCTGTTGTGGCCGTAAGCGGCTATTCTGATCATCCCTTCTCTTATGTTGGCCTCCAGCACTTTGTGACTATATTTATTTTAGTGAATAATATATTGGTTCGCTTAAGTTTATCACACAACTAAAATAAGCTATTGTGTTACTAGTTTAACTTTGCTTATTTATATTACAATTATTTTGTTTACTTGCAGTTCTGTATGTAGGAACTGAATTAATAATCCACCTTTGATCCTCGTTAGACTGGTCAAATTCATATACTACTTTCGGTTTGAATATTTCGCTTGTAATCTCAGGCTGATATGGCTTTAACTTGTTGGGGTCACTGATTTGGTTTGAGATATTGCTGCTGCTTTATTATTTACCTGTTAATTCGAGAACGATTGTTAGTAATTACATTTTTCTTTCTCTTCAATAGTAAAAACTAGAATCTTTTGCTTATTTTCTTCTAAGACTTGGTGATAACTGCATGGATTGCTTGTTGTTCTTTTCAAAGTGCTCTAGGGATTTAGGGCCTATCCCTCACATATTTCCTCGTGGTTTTCCATATTTTTCTTTAATTTTCATTCAATCGTCAGTGTTTGTTTTCCTTTCTTATGCTTTAGTGGATTTAGAGGTTATATTGTAGTTCCATCTTCTTACAGTCAGTTGGAGACTTTATATTTGGGCTTTCTTCTTTATATTTATCTTTGCAAGTAGCATGATGTAAGTTTAGTAATATTCGATTGGTAACCCTGAATATTAGTAACGGGCTATATTCCCATAATTGTTTCGGATTTTTAAAGGTTTATTATTTGGTTTAGGAATATTTCCTATTGTTTATTGAAATATTTAATTTTAGCTCATTAGTTGTGGCTACTGCAGTCGTTTTACAACGCGAAGAGAGGAAGCGTGTTGCCATAGTGCAGTTCTAGGTGACTCAACCCTTTAACTATTTTCCTCCCAGCTAATATGACAGGTAGTCAGACAAACGAAGATAGGTGATGAGGTTCTTGTCAGCCTAAATAATTTACCGGAGACTCAACCTCGAGCACCAGTGAAATAAATATACGTGGTGCTAACTTCAATGGAAAGAAGACTCCACACAAGATGATGGGTTCTCTTCGGAAGATGAACTTCCACCGGCCAAATATTATCAAAAGGCGCTAAAAAACGTCCAAAACCTAATTATGCATGGAAAGTCAGTAGCATTAAGCCAGAAGTTGCACTTCATCTTGGAAGTCCTTTAGGAATGTCTCCAAATTTTTGTTCCTGAGGGCATTCTGGACCTACTCGTATTAGAAAGCAGATATTCGACTGAAAGGTGCATCCATCTACCATGAGCACCCAATCAATACACTGCATACGGAGTAGGTCCAACTGCAGTGTTTGAATATGCTGACGCCCCGTGGAAAAAAATGTCCTGATGCATAAATGCATCGGTTTTTTGACAATTTCTGTCCGGTTCTACCTGCATTAAAACTTTTATCTGAAAATAATTTCAAAATGAGATTCGAATGCCAAAAGTTTTCTGATTTTAAGCATATGAAAAAAGATAAAATGGGAAATTTTGGTTTTAAAAGAGTTGACGACAAAATCATTATCATCGTAAAATGGCCCGATAACAGCTTTGTGACATTATGCCCAAATTCAGCAGGAGTAAATAAGTTTCCACAAAAGGAGAAAAAATAATATACAGGTAGTTTTTACATTTATTTAAAACATTTATATATTTTTTATAGATATTTTCAGATCACACAACTGCATTTTATCAATTAGAGGCAACAAATGGAACCTTCACCTAATAAGGCACTACATAACGCTTGGCAGCTGCACCGACAGCGGGGCATAGAAGTTAATCAGCTGATATTTAAAAGAAGACTAACCACTAGATTTTTTTTCATAATAAGAATGCAACATTCTTAAAGGAACACATGTCACGTAATGAAGAAACTGATATTCGTTATGATCATTTGGATCATTTAGTTATAAATCAAGATAAACCACCCCGTTGTGTCTGCTCTTATGCAAGAATAACTACCAGAGCACAAAGTGCAATGAAAAACATCATGCTAAATGTTTTATTTCATGTCATACACCACACCAGGCTCAAGACAAAAATGTCACACAACAATGTTTTACACTTTATTGAAAATTGCGTTTTGGTGTAAAATGTGTTTACTTATAATCTAAATGCAGAGAAGGTTAAAAAAACAAATCGTTGGCATCATTGGATGGAAACTATCGCCTTCAAAATTTAAAAGACTGAACTTAAAGAATGTTTAAATCTTAGCGTTTTTATTTAAGGAAAAAAATCTAGAATAAATTTTATCAACCCAAACTTTCTATTTACAGCCTCGTTCAGTCTATTTTGCTTCTACTATCTCCCCGAAATGCCCTCAAGTTAAATTAGTTATCCGCCTCTGCACGACATTAACGTAGGTGACCTGAATTTTGAAAAGATCTCCAACTTTTAGATAATTTCTCTACTTGAAATAAACTTACCGTATCCTGAAAGTACGTTATTTATATTCTTTGGACGGTTGCGACAAACTCGAAGTTTCGGGCACGTCCAGATTAGTTTTGTATTTTTGCGTAATTGATTTCGTTTGGCTAGGAGATTGAAACTAAATAACCAATATTGGAATCGAGGCAAAAGCTCGTTTTTTTTCCTGGCTTGAGTTAAGTTGCTATATTTTTCGGAAGCATCAATAAATAAGTTACAGTAAAACCCAATAAAAATATCATCGTGTAGCATAGAACCTCAAGAATCAGTTGAAAATATTTTTGAAATGAGGGTTTCTTAAAAATATATCAAATTTGAAAATAGGGCAATACATTGTCAAAGTACCTAGTATGGCAATAACTTCTCAATTTATTCTGGGGAATTTGTAACTTGTATCCATGTCTCGTCGTAGAGTTTGGTCATCTCTTTCTTCGACAATATCTCTTATTTCATTGTCCCCCGGAAAGAAAGAAGGACGTCACGCATGTGATTGCCTCAAACAAAAGTAAATATTTAGTTTTGGGTTGGTTTCAGGAGCTCACAGCCAAATTTCGAAAATACGCTTACTAACAACCTAACCTTATTTAATACTTTTACACTTGAAGGGTCTATTAATTAATCAATTTTACAAAATATATGCCTTGCGTGGAATAGATGTAGTGGTCCCTTATTCCAGAACTTTTGCATTTCTTTCTTAGAGCGAGAATATCTATTAATGATCAGATTCACACACGATCTGCTTTTGCACATTTTGGGTTGCTTTCGGATTTGGGTTGTATTTATTTCATTATTAACCTTGTTTTTAGTTTTATTGGGTTTCTCTAGCTTTCCTAGAAAAATCGGGTTTGATTAGAGCTTCTAATGGTGTAAAAGAGATAAATAAGCTGGTTACGGGTCATTTCGAAATGTAACGTAGTTGAGAAGAGAAAATCATGAAACAGGAGTGGGTTCCGATCTTGTTACGTTGTAATTGTATCTGAATATTTTATCGCGATTTTCTCTGCGTATCCTTTAAATTGTGATATCGATTGTCGCAACCTTATCACTACGAGTGAATTTCAGTACTCCGACCTGTTTGACAGCAAGCGCCTTCCGAAGAAGCGCATGAAAATAGGATATATCGAAGGAAGTTAAAATTGACAGGCTCTTCTCCTTTGGATCCGAGAAGGTACTTTGTGGCAATTAAGTTTTCAACTGCCGGTTGATGATTGTTAGATAGCATTTTTGTCAAAATTACAAAGCGTAGTAACGCATATCTTTTGTTAGAGTACCGACTCTGCTGTTGTGAAACATTGTGTGAAAAGCGGTGTGATAACCCTTTTATTTTAAAAGAGTCTTTCCGAGGGACCAAGGCCTATTTGTTCTGGGGACTTCCTTTTTTGAGCAGGATCCCAGCCGTCCTATCCTAATCGGACCAGACAGAGGGTTTTGGTGAAACCTAGCTCTTCCATCTACAGTGGATTCTAGTCCAATATCTTTCCATATACCTAGGATGGAATATATCGTCGATTCCAGGTAGGATCAGATTGTTTCATTAACGTGTTAGCACGGCTAGTATCTAAAATCTAATTCTTGCCCTATCGTGCTATTATCTTCTTCCTAGTGAAAAGACTAAATACAATCTATCGAGAAGTATATTTTTGATATATTACTTCAAGAGATATTGGGTTTCAGTCTACTAAACTTGTTTAGTGTTTTTAGTAAAAGGCAGTCCTCTAAAGCACTGTAACTCCTTTATCGCTGCCTTTCCTGTTACTACTTAAATTTATGTTTCAAAATTGGGGTGTTGACAGAAAATTATTTCAACTTATTTAAACCTTACTATTTAACTTCTCGCCCAATATAAGTAGATTTGAGCTCAATTCTCTCCTTACATAATGCGGCTATATTCCTACTTATTTTATTCAGTAAAATCCTCTTTAATTTAGCATTTTTGAGCTCATGTTATAAGTTTTCTATATTCCAGCTGCCAAGGGAATAGGTTAAGAGTAGTTTAGCGGATATTTGTTCCCTAATATTTGAACGAAGATTGTTATTATATTAAGGCAATAATAACTGGGTAATATTGAAATATTCTTTTAGAAATAATATCATCGAATAGTATTAAGGTATTCTTTTAAAAATTATTCATATTATTGAATAATATCGAGGCATTTCATTAAGACTTATTTATAGTAATTAATATAATAATAATTTGAATAGTCAGCAACATTGATAGGTCAGCTGCGGTGATATTCCATCGAATCTTTATAGCATAGTAACCGTCAGTAGTCGGTAATCCTCTCCGTTTTGGAAAAGTAGATAGTTCTACCCAAGTAGTTTTTAACAAATAAGTTGTTTGTTTTCCCGGTGTTTATTTTGAAAACTATATTCAAGCTATAATACAGTCTCATTCTAATTTTTCTCCATACTATTTCATAGGATATGTTTTCTATATTGTATTACCCTATATTCGGACAGATAGAACATCTAATAAATTTCTTGTAATAAAAATTTAGTGGCGCTTAGTTACACTTCAACTTAAAAAACTTAAACTAAAAGAAAATACAAAAAATACAAACAGCTGAATGAGTCAGGCATATGTACAGCTGAATGAGCAATCAGCAAATAAGGCTGGTTACAATCTCTGATGACGTTATTGCTTATGGGAACAGGTAGTGCAAGGAATTGGGATGAGAAAAGTTGAACCGAATTTTATAAGTGAAATGTGGCATGAAGCTCGTGGTGATTGGCTAGTTTAGATGTTGAAAGGATGTTTGCGATGGAGCATGCTCGTACCCTTTTTGTCATCATCTTCACCAATGACAATCGAGGACGGATGCCCTGCAGAGCTCAGCCATTGCTTTTGGCCCTTTTCAAATACATTGTGAATACCTTTTACACTACCGAGTTTAAGTCTTAGGTGGCATCTTGTTTGGTACCTACACTCATTTCGTAACTGGCATTTTCTCTGTTTTCGTCGCAGGATAGTCACCTTTTAAACTTTTTTGTGTGCCGCCATTTTGTGCCCCACGTGGATAGTTGCTAATTACTTTCTAATTTGCTTTGCAGATAATCTGTCTCGTCTAGCTTTCGAAGCAGCCTGCCACACTTCAGTGTTAAGCAGAACAGATAAAATATAAATTTTTCTTTGATGTTTACATTTTTTCTTTGCCTATAAATGGCGTCGTATTTTAAGGAAACGCTCTGGATGTGTTGACGTTTTACAGGTTTTTTTCTCCCAGAAGCGTTTTTTAACTGAGGAAGATTCAAAAGTCCATCTTCCTGGCGGCCTTCTTACGAAAGAGTCCTTTTTCAACTGACGAAGTTCCTGGTGTGAGTCCTTCGGGTTGTGTACGTTTTATTCTGAGAGTTTCTTGAAAAGCTGTCCACAAGTTCCCATATATTAATCATCAGATCAAACCGTGAGAGATTTTGTTTTTTTTATATATTTTAATTGCTGCTTTACTTATATCACGCTACGCAAGCTTTGAATCTTTTATCTCCGTTTCTCTTTTGCAAATGATTTCGCCTAAAGTTTTCTCTGATTAGGCCATAGTCTCTGACCATTTTACCTTGTTTGTTTTTAATCGATATTACTTTTGTTTTATCCTAGTGGACTCAAGAAGTGTATACGGAACATGATCACGTCCTGAATGGTTTAGGTGCTATTTGTTTACCGTTTATTCTCATTTACTTCACTTGTTTTGCAACGGGTAATTATTAATAATAATCGACTACCTATTCTACTTGTTGCCTAACCGGTGATTTATTTCGCGTACCGCAGTAGATAAATATTTTAGTTTTAAATAACATAAAATGCCATTGATATTTTAATGGACTTGAAGCCATATTATAATAAAAACCTTCCTGTCATATTTATGGCAATAAATCAACGTTTTGTTTATCTATCTACCTGTTTCATTTGATTAGCTATTAGTACTAGTATTCTAAAAAGGATGTAATTAGTAAGTATAATTGATTTGAATTAATTGAGTTCAATAATTGAATCCTTTCGATTTTTTTAAATTGATTTGTCTTCGGGTTTTATTATTTGTAATTTATTTTTGTTGCGAAGCCTAAGCCGAAACGAGTTCTGGAACTTGGGAAATTTTTGGCCTATGCCATCTACAAGTTAGTGGCACCTTTTAATAAACTTAATACCGCCCCCCTCCCCTATCCTCCCTTCTCCTTGACATTTAAGCTAGGGTCTATTTTGCTCGCTTCCAAGACAGCTCGTTCTGACCTACGCATCTTTAACTTCACATTTATTCACTCTCAGTTTCTTCTTTTCTGAGGTGAAGATCAATAAATAAAAATAGAAGAAAACGATGAATTACCTAATAGATCTTTTAAGTTAATGTGGTCACAAAAATCAGCAAGAGTCAGTATTGTTATTACATAAATTACAAGATTTACTTTTGTTTATACATATTCGATCTCCTCAGACCTAGAGTTACCCATTCAGACTGTAGTATAACGTACCCGGGCCTGTTCAACATAGTTGAATCAGATAAGTAAAATTGTGCTTTGTCTTTATTTTGCCAATGATCGTCAAAATAGATTTAAAGAAATGGATTAAAAAGAGGACCAATACCTACGTTGTGTTATTATCTTGCACAATTTTACTCACTCATTATGCGCGTCAACGAGACACAATTAGGGAAACTTGACTCTTGAGGGAAAGGTGCGTCATGTAAATTAAACCACAGATTCTTAATACGCCTAATTTATTAAAGAAAAACGTGCCGGACTCAGCCTGGAATTCACGAGGGGAAAGAGTACGGCAGAGAAACCCTCGATCTAAATTTCTAAACCGAATTATGCTGTATAATCTATTAGAATTATAATTAATTAAGTTACTGTCTCCCGCACCACAATTCGTAGTTCCACACTTGTAACAATACATTTAAAACTGAGATTGCTCTCCGGTCGGGAATCGAACCAGAGTCTCCCGCGTGCCAGACGTGGATGTGATAACCACTACACTACCGAAAAGGGGTGTTAGTCAGCCAGACGCCGCTGGCGGGTACTGAGGTCCTGGTTACGGAGGCTATAGTTGAAATTAGGGCCAATATCTCTAGAATGATCATTACATTTATAACTAGGATATTCTCCCGTCAGGGTAGGAAAATGTTAGTAATTTCACAAAAGCTCTTACTTGCAATCACAGTCGTACTAAAACCAAAAATTCCAGCACGAACAGACAGCAAACAATACATTTTTGTTTTCATGTAAAGTAGTGTTGTTCACAGCATAAAACGATTTCATTAAATATATACACCATCAAATATTAATTATCAATGAAAATAGAAGAAATATTTATGCAAATTATGTTAATAACAATATCAAAATATATATCCATATGTTATACCATCAAATATGAATTATCAATGAGTATAAAATATATAATGGTACAAATTATGTTAATGACAATATTATAAGTTTCATTTTACCGACCTGTAATGACATATTGCAACACAGAAGCAAAACAATTCACCAAAATAAACCGTACACTCCGCTGGCTTCTGACTCTCTATTTTTTCGTTCTCGAGCAATACCTTTCGGATCTCCTCCAAAAAACCTCGCAAAAACTCGACTTCAATTTATGACTTGATTTATCTTTTACATGTAATAAAGGGTGTCACAAAATATATACATATATAGGGTGTCTCAAAAATGAATGTATCAGGTCTAATGAAATAGTATTTTAAAGAGGTGGGTTATCTCAAGACCATAGAGTTACATTTAAATTCACAAATATTTTATTATAATATTCCTATTATATGCACATACTAATTTAATTAATAACTTTAGTAACTCCTTATTTTTTTTAAAGAAATGAAATGGACGAATAAAAATTCAAAACGTTGTGGAACGTACCCGAACTCCGGTTTATAGACGAGTCCCAGGAAGAACCTTAAAAATAGGATAAGTTTATTTTAAATAGAATGAACTTATTTGAAAGTTGGCATACTTTAAAAAAATGCAGTCTATATTATTGTCCTGAAGAGACCGATAAATAAGTTACTTTGGGGACTTAAAAACCACTAAAAGAGTATAAATACTCAGTTGGTTTTCCATGATACAAATTATGGTCAGATAAAGTTTGTTGAGAGGAGACGAAAACCATTTTATTAGTTTTGTTTAAACTTTCAAAATATTTTACGAGATGATCTCAACAAAGCTATTCAAGATGTCTCGAAATTAGCGTGCAATAAAATAATTGTTCAGAAACGAATTGTCAGGAGGAATTTCAGCTAGACAAATCAGGATGCATAAAGTTTGTTTTTAGAAAATATTTTCTAAAAATATTTTAGATATCGGTTGACCTTTCAAGATATTTTAGTGGATGTGGATAATATAAAGTCCCTCAATAATGATCTGAAGAGACCAATAAATTGGTAAGCTTGCTAACATTAAACGCAGGAAAAGAAGAACCAACAATCTGCAGGTGTGTTACCTAGACATGATAAATGAATAAAATTTAACTATTAAAGTTTGTAACGTTGTAAATGTTACGGAATACAATATTGCGAATTTCTCTGCTTACTGATTAATTTGTTATATTGATATTGCCATTACCTTACTAATGTGAATTGATTTCGGTACTCGAACCCGTTCGACAGGAAGATTGTGAAATTAGAGGGCCTTCTCGTTTCGACTTTCAAGCGAGCAATTCGTTTCAATAGCGATATTTTGTTTTTACCTTCAGAATTGAGTATCGCTTAATAGTGCGTGACCGTGATCTTAATAGTTCCATTCAGTAGAATGTATATTTTGGAAAATACCGGCCATCTCATCGTAAAAACGTCGTGTGGAGAAGTAGTGTGGAGACCCTATAAAAAAGGTATGTTCGACACGATTGTTACCATTTAAGATGACTAAAAAATATTTATCACTTATCTAGGGTCTTTCCGAAGTACCGACTGCTTTCCGATGAACCGACTTTTTTCTGATGAACCGCTTTCTTTCTGTGAGGCAGAATTACGCCGTAGCCGTACCATGGACTTTTTTGTCAGGACGACGCAATCACGGGTGACAAACGTGCAGAGATCCAGGAAGCCGTGTCTACAACTCCACGACATGACCAGAGTAATGTAAAACCTAATTTTTATTATTTATAAATTTCGTATCTTACAATTCTGAAAACTGGGACGATCTAAGACAGTTCTACCTAGATTTTCCTTGGCTCGACGTCTGCTTTGCCGCTGACGACCTGTCAGACTGCTGCGAAGAGATCATGCAAGTAATCTCCTCAGGAATGGAAGCATACATCCCAAATTCCATCAAGTTACCATCAAAAGGAAAGCCCTGGTTCGACAAAAGATGCGAAAGAGCTGTAGGAAGGAAACAGCAAGCCTATAAGTACTGGCAGCAAAATGAGACCGCTGAAAATCGCAATTATTTTATCGAAGCGAGAAACGAGTGCAAGCGTGTGATCGAAGAAACTAAAGACAAACACAATCAAAGGATCAGGAATAAACTTTTGCAATGCCCCAGGGGTTCCAGGAATTTCTGGTCGGTAGCAAAGGCAGTAAGTAACAACTTTACAAAAACGTCTCTCCAGCCTTTGACGGACGAACGTGGCATCACGGCGACTACAGCCAGGGAAAAAGCAAACATGCTCGCCAAAATGTTTTCATCGCACTCTACCTTAGACGTGCCCCAAGGCAAGACTCTCCCCACCATACCGAACATCAACACTACCATGGCAGAAGTCAAGTTTTCTCACCGTGATATTCGCAAAATCCTTGAAGAACTAGATACGCAAAAGGCATCAGGACCGGACGGAATACCTGCCATCGTGCTAAAGAACTGCGCCAACGAACTAACACCCGTTTTTTCCAGGCTTTTTTCTCTTTCTTACAGAAAAGGGATTTACCCATCCTCTTGGAAAGTCGCTCGAGTGCAACCTGTTCCAAAAAAAAGCAAGAAAACCACGCCCTCAAACTATCGCCCAATTGCCTTGCTTCCAATAATCTCCAAAGTCGTGAAACGTGTAGTAAATCAGCAACTACTCAAATACCTCGAGAACAAGAGAATAATCAGCGATAATCAATACGGCTTTCGCAAAGAGAGATCGACAGAAGATATTTTGGCCTATGTCACTCATATATGGAGTAGGGCAATTGAAAACTACGGAGAGTCTCAAGCGATTGCGTTGGATATTTCAAAGGCATTCGACAGAGTTTGGCATGACGTACTGCTCAACAAACTGCCTTCCTTGGGACTGCCCGCCTCTCTCTGCAGCTGGCTGGCCAGTTTCCTTAAGAACCGATCCCTACACGTTGCAGTCGATGGACACATCTCGGATACATTCACCATCAACGCGGGCGTGCCTCATGGCGCAATACTTTCATCAACTCTTTTCCTCATCTATATTAATGACCTGCTTATCGAAACGAATAATCCTGTTTACAGTTTTGCAGATAACAGTACCCTTGTCTCCCACTTTATATCAGAAAAACCCTTACCAGCGACTGAGACTCATCACCGCAGACAGGAGCAGATTCAGCAATTAATCAAGACCTGGAGAAAGTTCAAACTTGGGGCGACCGAAATTTGGTCCAGTTCAATGCAGCAAAGACCCAAGCAGCAACGTTTACTAAGAGGGTCAATACAGCGGGCCCTGACATCATTATGGCAGGATCGACCATTTCGGGCTGCTGGGTGTCTCGGTCAACAGCCATATGTCATGGCATGACCATGTTGCTAACATCGCAAAATCAGCCTCCCAGAAGCTTGGTGCGCTATTTCGCAACAAAAAACTCTATACACCGCAGCAGTTGCTCTTGCTGTACAAAGCGCAAATAAGACCGTGCTTAGAATATTGCTCACATATCTGGGGTGCCGCACCAAAGCATACCCTAAAGCTGCTGGATTCCATTCAGAAGAGGGCTGCGCGTCTCGTCGGGGATTCGGAGTTGACCCGGAATCTGGATAGTCTGGAACATCGCAGACATGTGGCCGATATGTCTCTGTTTTACAGATACTTTCACGGCAGATGTTCCGAGGATTTGGCCCGCATCATCCCGTCCCTGGCAACTCCTGTCAGACAGTCCCGACAGACGGCAGGAGCGCACCAGTTCGACGTACAACTAGAAACACCTAGAACATCGCTTTACCAGAACTCCTTTGTCTGGCGCACTGCATAACTGTGGAACTCACTTCCAGGACATCTGTTTCCCACTAATTACAACCTACAAATATTCAAGAACCGTGTCAATCAACATCTTCGCACACACACCGCTCGTCGAGCGCCATAGGGATCTCCCTTTAGTGTGTGTGCGCCACTGCCATAAAAAAAAATCTTATATTTTCCGTTAGGTATCGTTTTAATTAATAAAGCTATAATTAAGTTATTTTGATTATAGTATACCGATCTCTCTATCTATCGTTTTAATTGATGAAGCCCTAATTACCACTGCAAGGCAGTTGCCTAAATTATCGTATACCTTTCTTGCTACCTGGTATTTTGATTAATGAATTTACAATAATTAAATCCTTTACTGATCTAGCTATCTTGTTTGTCGAGCCTACCTTAAGTGATATGCTTAATTTTGTCTTTAGTTAGCTAGAGATTTCATTGGCTATTGTCAGAATAGCTGATTTAGTTAAGATAGAACTTCTTTCACCTAATTAAAATTTGCAAAATTAATTCATCGCCTTGATATCAGACCACCTTGAGCTCAAGCGTTACCCAGAATTTAGCGGCTTTATATGTGTATATATACACCTCATAGTTTAATTTATTGATTTGGTATTTTTAAGGACTTTTTGAACCCTTATTCTAGCTGCCACGGGATTTATTTAAGAGTGGGTTGTTTAGTTTTTATTGCATTATACCTACATAGATTTTCTAATTAACACTAAAATTTGATTAATATTAAAATATTAATAAGAATCTTAGCTATAACTTAGAATAGGAAGTAATTATCGTTCTAGTAATATTGGTGTGATATAAAATAAGATAATCGTAGTACTGATTTAACCAAAAGTGTTTAGAACCTCAACTTGATTTGAAATAGGATTAATAATTGTCCTACTCAAGTGGTGTAAGTTTATTATTTTCTAATAAACAACTTATTCGTAATCCGGATGTTTATTTTGGAAAACAGCGGTCAAGATATTATCTAAATAAGAAATTTTCGCAACGCTCTTTATAGGGTATTTTTTCTAAATTTTATTACTCAATATTCAGGAAGCTTTAATAATTAATACATTTCGTGCAACAGGAAATCTAGTGGCGCCCTATCGTCTAACTGTCAAAGACTTCGACCCACGCCTTCTATAAAAAAATATAAACCGCTGAGTGAGTCAGGCATATGGACCAGCTGAATTAGCGATGAGCAAATAAGGCTGGTTACAAGATGGTAAATTAGGGCTCTGTTGACGAATAATTTCATAATGTCGGTTTCAACAAGCATCCCTGCTATCCTAAGGGGACTGATAAATAAGTTAACATAAGCATTTTTATAGTAGAGAAATAACTAGTCTTCAGATATTTCAGATAAATAGATCATTATTAGTTTAATTACTAGGCTTCGGTTGGCCTTTTCATCGTATTTTCATGGCCTCCGATAATATATATACACCTACGTCAATTACGGCCGCCTACAAATATCCTGAGGACCCCGATAAATAAATTAGCTTGGGATCTCTCAAGCAGAAAAAGATATAAAAAATATTCAGACGCGATAGATCATAGAAGAATATGGTCTATTTATAAACGACAAAACTCAATTTTGGTTCACCTTTCCCCTATCATTCCGTGAATGTCGGTAATAATAAGTCCTAGCGAGACCGATAAATAAGTTAACTTTGGCACCTCATACACAATAAAAGAAAAATATTGTTAGGAGGGATCTCAGTTAGACATATCAAGGATTGATATAGCCTATTTATAGGAGATGAAAATTTGATTTTTTTATTTTATATTAATCCTTAGCCTTGATTTTTTCACGATTGTGATCGCTTGCAATAATATTCATATAAGATCGATAAATGATAAATAGCAAAGGGACTTTAAGGCACTACAAGAGAAACCAATAGCTTGTAGTTTGTAGAATAGATACAGAGTGTATTCATTGAATATGAAAATTGTGAATAGTCAGATTAGTTTTTATTCGTTTTTAGGGTTATATCTACGCCATATCTGGCCAGCTTCGTTACTACCTTAAAAAGATCTATAAATAAGTTAGCTTGAGGATTTTAAACATAATCAAAGAGAAATAAGTTGTCAAGATTGACATATTCTGGAACCATAAAGTTTGCGTAAAGAAGATGAAAAATTGAAACTGCTCTACTGATTTTTATTAACTAGAAGATTAAAATTGATTTTTTTCATAAAAATTTCACGAATGTCGCTAATATATTGTCATGGCAATTAGAGCATGGATGTAAACTTGAAAATTATAAAATCAAAGTAAATAGCCACAGGTACTAAATGATAGTGTCGTTCATAAATCTTCGTGGTTCCTGGTTTAGATTCACAAACATGTTACGCTACTGTTAACAATTCTGTAAGATGAGTTTTGTTTCTAGTTCACTCATATTTATTCCAACTATTTAGAAAAAAAATACAACTAGTTTAGTTGTATATTCGAATTTAGTCGATTTTCTAATCAAACAGATATTCCACGTAAGCACTATAAATTATCATAAGGGGTAGTTATAGGAGTATTTTAATACACGTTATTTTCAATTGAAAACAACTTAAACTCGCAAATATACAAAGTAAAAATAAGGTAAAGGATAGGGCCTGAACCCCAAAGATGGATCGGTTGGAAAATCTCACAAAAGTAAAATCAACCAACAATTTTCATCCGACATCAAATACTGCCACTGAAATTGCTGACGGGTGTAAAGTGGCGCACACAAAACTTCCAGGAACCAAAGGAACTTCCTCTAAAATCCACTTCAAGAATTTCGACTGGTCTATCGAAACACGACCAGCGTATTACATGTCTAACCTAAAAATTTTTCTAAATGATCTTGATAATTTTTAATTTTTTAATATAATTAATTATACCAGCTTATCATCACCACACAGCCATATACGTCCACTGCTGGACATAGACCTCCCGGAAGTTTTTTTTATCTAGATCTATCTTGTGAAGTGTTTATCCAGTTTGTTTGGATTCTCTTTACATCATCTGACCACCTAGTTGGCGGTTGACCTCTACTGCGATATGCCTCCTGTCATGGCCTCCATTCTAGGATCTTCTTTGTCCAATGCCCATCCGTAAGACGCGCTACGTCTCCAGCCCAATTCCAATTCATATTCGTTATTTTATCTACGACATCTGTCAGCTTAGTCCTCTCTCTCACCACAATGGTTCGAATTCTATCTCTAAGTGAAATGCCAAGCAGCGATCGTTCCATTTTCTCTGGCCAATACGTTGTTTAACGAGTTAGTGTTTCCGCCCCGTAAGTAAGTACGGGCAGCACGCACTGTTCGTAGACTTTTCTTTTCAGACACACAGATATCTTAGCTTTAATGACACCTTGCAGCTTTCCTAATCCAGCCCAAGCCAGTCATTTGCATGCTTATTTCACATATTTGATTGTCCCTTCCAATGCGTAGCACATGTCCCAGGTATTTGTAGGAACTTACTAGTTCAAGATTTGATCCATTTAAATTGATACCTTCGCTTACGACCAGATTTGTCATAAATTGTGTTTTGCTGCTATTAATTTTTAGTCCTACTGAGTTGGGGACCTCGCTAAGTCTCCGTAGCATTTCCCTGACTTCATCAACTCGATCCCCAATGAGAACGATGTCGTCCGGAAATCTAAGGTTGTTTAGTTTTTCTCCGTCTATATTAATGCGCATATCTCCGAAGTGTTTTTCAGCATATATTCCATTAGGGTTGTAAAAAGTTTCGGTGAAATGAAGTCGCCATGACGCACTCCTCGCTCAATGGGAAAGTCTGTGGTGTCTTAACGCTTTTGCATTTTGATAAATGTTTTTAATAATTATTGTTGTGTATCTATAGTCTACTCGAGCTTCTGTTAAAGCGTGCATCATTGTTTGTTGGTTTATTGTATCAAATGCCTTTTCGTTATCGACGAATATGAGGATAAGGGGTTTATTGTATTCTATTGGTTTCTCGATGAGAACCTTCATGACTAGGAGGTGGTCGTTTGTGCCGAATCCTGCTCGGAAATCTGCCTGTTGTCGAGGCTGATAGTCTTCTTCTCGTAGTGCCTATCCGGTTCAGATGCTGGCGACTAGCATGGCTATTCTAACTTTATTTGCTGCTGCACGGAACAGTTCAGTAGTGGTTAAGGCAAACCATTGTCTGAAGTTTTGAAGCCAAGAGTTTCTTCTCCATCCTGGTCTCTATGCCCTGAAGAATAAGCTGCAGCTGACCATACCGACCTTCGGAAATCTAAGGTTGTTTAGTTTTTCTCCGTCTATATTAATATCTCCGAAGTGTTTTTAAACATATATTTCATGAAGGTCGTAAAAAGTTTCGGTGAAATGAAGTAGCCATGACGCACTCCTCGCTCAATGGGAAAGTGTGTGGTGTCGTAACGCTTTTGCATTTTGATAAATGTTTTTAATAATTATTGTTGCGTATCTATAATCTACTCGATCTTCTGTTAAAGCGTGCATCATTATTTGTTGATTTATTGTATCAAATGCCTTTTCGACGAATATGAGGATAAGGGGTTTATTGTATTCTATTGGTTTCTC
>JAEQML010061961.1:0-25058 GCA_016904865.1 Pissodes strobi
TCGGGTAAAGAGACATTGGATGATATAGAAAAGAACTTATTCAATACGGACACATTATTTAAAATACAACAATGGTGATCATTATACTATCTCATTATGTACTCCAATGATGCAGAGAGCTGCAAAATTACTAATTGAAGCCTCCGAAATCATGTTCGTTGATGCCACAGGGAACTGTGATATAGAAAATCACAACATATATTTTTTGTAATGCAGTCGTCTATTGGGGGAATCCCTTATGGGCTGTGTCATATCTACATCACAAAAGACTCAAGTATTTGATATTATGCCCACAAAGGTGATACCAAAGGTAGTTATTACGGATGACGACTTGAAGGAACGAAAAGTTCTCGAAATGTTTTGGCCGACATCCACACTTTTGCCGTGTACGTTTCATGTATTGAAAAACGTGTGGAAATGGCTATGTACTTCTACCAACCAAGTAAGTAGCGCAAGAGAATGGACAGAAATTATATCGATCTTTTAGAAATGTTCTTCAAAGCACAGACTCTGCGTCACAAGTTGAAGATAGTATTAACATTTTACTTGAACATTGTGTACAATATCAACAATTCAAAAGTTACGTTCAAAAACTTTTAAAACGCAAACAGATGTGGTGCCTATACTATAGAAAGTAGTTTCTAACTAGGGGTTCAAACACAAATAATATGATTGAAGTCATATTCCGACTATTTAAATATATTCCCTTGGAAAAAACTAAAGCCTATAATCTGGTTCAGCTAGTCGATTTTATTGTGGTAAGTTTCTCTATGTATTACAAACAAAGACTTTTGGATTTAGTACTAAATAAAATCAATGTGAAACAATATGCTCCGGATGAAACAGATGTTGATCTCAATAATATTACAAAAACGGGGCACATGCAATATACTGTTTTAAATTCCGATAGAAAAGAAGTATATTTTATTGATATATGTTCTTGTCCCCAAGGGAAAAATGGGAAAATGTGCAAGCATCAGGCTGGAGTCATAAAAAAGTTCAACATTAATAGTGCTTGCAACATTTTTTCAGAACAGCAAAAATAAATTTTATTTGAAATTGTCACAGGTAGTGAACCACCTTTACATTTACTTCATCCTTTACTTCTTGAAAATTCCTTCAATTAAATGGTTCACTTGGGTAAAAACGAAACTAATAGTCAGCCAAATCTTATTGTAAATAATGCAGTTGATGATACAAGTGGTAATGATTTTGAAACCATTGATACAATAAAGTTAAGCGATGATAATAATAATATTGGAAACGAAAATACAGAATTATTAACTGAATGGAAAAATTTCATAACTGATCTGGACACCAGAATTATAAAAACTCTTAAAGATGACCCCTAAAATTTTCAAGGTGGAGTCATAGCCTACATTCAGAACTACGAAAAAAATATGAATAGTTCATCTTCTCTTTTAAGTGCACTGTACCCAGCGATCAAACCTTGCTCATCATCAAAAAGACAAATGGTACACACAACAAGAAAAGGTGTGAAAATCTCTGTACAGCCAACTAGTGTGGTTAGAAGAAAAACTACATTTACTGGCAGAAGGCGATTTCAGTCTGGGAGGAAGCGTACTAACTTCAAGAACAAAGCAAATCTAGCTCCTCATAACTTAGGTACTTGTGTAAAACAAAATGTAGCTCTGGGAGCTCGAAAAATTGCAAAGTAATTATTTTAGTTCCGGTCTTTAGCTTATTTTATTTCTTCTGCAAGTTTTGCTCTTTTTAAGATGTACTCTAATGCAGCCATTTATTTTCATTAGTTTTATGGTATGACAGTTCATGATGTTTAATAAATAAAAATGTTCTTAAAATACTAAGTACTTAAAATGTAAACATTTGTTGTTATAGAAAGTACTAACTTAACACTGCCAAATTATAGGACCAGTATTTGATTAATAAATACTATTTTTACTCTTAACGTGTATAATTATTATTACCCTCTTTCACAGCAAAATCACGCATTTTTTTTTTTCAAAACACATGTGATGATTAAACACGAGAGCTCAAGTAAGTAGAACTTTCTCTATATAAAGCAATTTTGCTTCATACTCATATTTTATAACTAGGCTGTAGGAGTGTGCGTTGTTAGCGGTAACGTGTGCTGTTTAGCGCGGGCGATTTGCGATCACAAATGACATTTAGTACCCGAAGATCGGCGTGACCCGATTCGCGATCACGCTTGGCGTATAGAAAAATGCGTCCCGGGTTCCTCAGTAGGAATATATGGTGCTTCCAGGATCAAAATATTCCGGAAATAAACTCCCACCCATTCGGATCTCCGGGCGCTGGGTGGCCCTGGGAGCCCTTCATTCCGCATTTCACAGACAGCAAAGACACCGAACCAATTTAGAATAGATTTCTGCAACATAACAGGCCTAAATACAAACATAAATTCGGTACACCAACATCTACAAGCAAATAGACCACACATACTAGCCCTTACAGAAACACAAGTATGTTCTACATACAACAACAGTGAGCTACCCCTATCCTGGTTACGACTTACATACCCGATTTAGATATAAGTTCGGAATATGCCTATTTGTCTGACGCGACCTTTCATGCCACCGCGAGGAAACACTCGAACCGAACAACCTTGACGTCATGTGGCTCAAGTTCACCGCTAAGGGATTAACCAAGTTTATACGTTGTCTCTATCGCCCTCCCAGCGATAGGGTCTACCAAAGCTTTGTTTCAGCACTAGCTTCCACTTTTGACTGAATACAGGTCGATCACCCCAGTTCAGAAATAATCGTTTTGGAAGACTTCAATGCCCACAACACCAATTGGCTCAAACATCACAACAAGACCGACAACGAAGGTAGAGAAGCTGAAGCATTTGTCATCAGCTGCGGGCTTACTCAACTTGTAGACGAACCAACTCGCATCTCAGAGACGGGCGAATTCGCCGCCCTCCTGGATCTTTTTCTGGCCACCAATCCTGACCAGTACAAGGTTACAGTTGGTCCGCCATTAGGTACTTCCGACCACAAACTTATTACAACGGTTTGTGAATTGCCACCCATACATAAGGATCCACGATTGCCTCGCAAAATCTGGCATTACAATTCTGCAAACTGGGACGATCTAAGGGATCTACCTAGATTTTCCTTGGCTCGACGTCTGCTTTGGCACTGACGACCCGTCAGTCTGCTGCGAACAGATCACGCAAGTAATCTCCTAAGGAATGGAAGCATACATCCCAAATTCCATCAAGTTACCATCAAAAGGAAAGCCCTGGTTCGACAGAAGATACGAAACAGCAAGCCTACAAGTACTGGCAGCAAGCACCCCTAGTGCCACCGCAAATGTTTATCTAAATGGTTTCAATTAAAATCGAAACAACAATCGAAAATTAAAAGAATAAAATGGGTTAAAATATTATACTGTATATGTATTTCCAGATTCACATTGTAATAATAGTTTTTAAAGGGAGTAAGTTGCAATTCCTTTTAAAGATAAATTGATGGATATGACTTTTCAAAACAGACTTGTTTAGATTTTTTAGCTCTGAAATTTTAGATAAGAACATTGCAATTTACTTACGTGACACAAAGCAAATATGTTCTGATTTCAAGTTAAAACTTTTCAAATCAATTCATAGTTTTACATTATATTAAAATCAAACCATAATCAGCAATTTTAAGATCGTCTCGTCTTGGCTCTGATTACTTGAGTTTCTAGGTCTTAGATTTATGTTTTTGATCTTAACTTAATTTCGAAGACAATCTTATTTATTCTGAACCAAAGTTTTAAAGTATATTAAGCAAAAGTGTAAACAAAACTTTTGGAAGTAGCGATGTGCGACTTAAATAAATACGCCCAAAACGTGGAAGTTAATTAGAAAATGGATAAATATCACCGCCTAAAGGGATCTTATTCTGTTTTTTTTGTTGACGCTATTTTTGCGAGAGTTTAAAATTGTCGGTGAAAGTTAATTTCTCCAAATACTTTTAGCCGTTCGTAAATAAGTTGGTTATTTATACATCTCAAATAGATGTATACTTATTCTTGATTAAAATAAATACTGTATTTATTGTAAAGGGGATACGGCTGCATTTCACAATTAACGAAAACAATTTTAACACCGCTAAGTGGCTGATTATTTTTCCTAAACTGTTTAAATTATTAGTGGGAAATTGCAAACAAAATTCTCTCTCTAAATTAGGTCCTTCTGATACCCTAAACAAAAATTCAAGCATCCCTGTTCTAATGGAACATTTTTTAAAATTCGTTAACGGGTTTTTGCAATTATAAATAATTAATTAATCATAAGAACTAATATAGCGGAGACCAAGAGGAGTTGTAAAAACTTGTTTTTTTTATTAAATTTATTATATGGTCGTCATTGATTTGCAGCCTGTCAAAGGAACGTAAATCGTTTATGTGTTGAATTTTCATGATGATTTTGAAGTTCTATATTACCAGGAAAAAATATTTAACAAATTTAGACTAATGAATTGAAAAATGATCTAACCACGGAGATATTTGACATACATAATAGATTTAATAATTATGTGAGGCACTTTGGTTCGGTTAAGCTTGCATCGGTAACAGACCGTTAATTTTAACCGTAAGTACCTAATATTATGTGCAATCAAACTATACTAACACAAGCTAACCCATATTATATAAAAAAAGAAACAAACGAAAGCTAAAAAAATAATAAAAAACATGCGAGAATCGAACCCGTCACCTGCATGCCTACACCACTACACCGGTTGAAAAGAATTCGCTGGACCGCAAAGACATGGGTAATTCCTATACTCATAGTAGCTTCTGTTCTCTGTTCAGCCATTAAGGTACAGATAGACATGTTAGTAAAAAAGCATGCCTATAAGCGTGCTTAAAATGAACATGCTCTTTTAACTGATACATTCGCTTGAGATCAGCACGCTCCTTTTAAGCATTCTCCTAACTAATCATGTCCAAAGCAAATATTCCAATAGACATGTGATTTACTAGCAGACTCACTGTCAGTGTAGTGAAGAAATATGGAAAACTAAGTGGCTATCCACACAGAAGTGAATAAAATAATCTTATTGCTTGCAATGCAATTAATCCGAAATCTTCTGTCAACACGAAAGAAAAAAAGCAGGAATTGGACGATTTGGATTCGTGACTGGACAACTAGAAGAGAAAACCTTGGAGCCAGCACTCGATTATTGGTAGAAATGCGAGAAGAATATAGTGAGGGTTATAAAAATCATTTACGCATGCTGCCGCATCAATCTGATGAGCTACTCTCTAAAGTTGAAAGTGCTATACAGAAATAAGATACACGTAATATGCGAAATGCTATTTCGGCTGTTTTAAACCATGGTATGTATGGGTTGTATACCCTTACGGCACCAGACCTGGACGGCATCGAATCGTCAATTTTTTTCACCTCAGAGTGGTAGACATACCTCAAGTTTTAAATTTTGGTTTTTATAATTTTTACAGTCAGAGTCATGTTTGTTAGCATGCACGATACTAGCAATATTTTCGACACACATGCTACTAGCGAGCAATTGTTCATTAATAGTATGCTTTCCTGCTACGTAGTAGCATGTTTATCTGTACCTTTATCTCCTACAACTAGGCCAACTAGCTAATATTAAAATTTGCAGTGACGTCATCCTAAGCGGTCAATAATTTTTTGCCATAAGAAAAGCATAGAGAGGAGTCAAAAGGAGCCCAGTAAAAGTATTGATTATTTTATCGCGCCTACTTGCGTAGTTAACGTTGATTGCCACGCTGGGCCACTGGAATGTCAATTTCCATCCACCATCTTTGATATATTCTGTATCCAGTGCTGCCAGATTGGGCGCTTTATCACAATTTGGTCTACTTATCACTGTAGTTTGCCATAAATTATTTTTCAAAGAAACGTAAAATATTTATCTTGGATTACAATTAACAATATATTAGATACTTAATGTAAAAGTTTGCTTTGGTTATATTAAATATAAATAAATATTTAAAATCCGAAAAGTAAATATATAAAAACTGGAAAGTGAACCATAATGGAATCAAAACCTTTAAGGACATAAACGTTACTTAGCAATAACCTAATTATTTTGTATAAATATTTAGGAAGTTCCATTTAAAAACAATATTTCAAATGTCATTCAACAAATGCTGTAAAAATTAAAGTCCAACTAAATATACGTTAAATAGTTTACACAAATAATATATGAAACTAACTCGAGCCAAATCCTGATGCCCACAACGAGGCAATTCTGCAAATTCGTAACTATATTTATTTTTTAGCATTACGCAACTACTAACGCAAACGATTTAATATTTGGGCTGCAGTTCCAGGATGACGAGACGGTTCTTAAAAATCTGGCAACGCTGCTTCCTGTCACTTGTAATTTTGCCAGCGTACTTTCAACGTTCAACCGGTTTCTTTATTGTTTTTCGATTTTCCATTGATTTTCTATTTATTTATTTATAATATCAGTAATTTAGTGTGTTTAAATGTATGTGAACAATGCCATCCAGATTATGTGCACCAGGCTGCGGTGGAAACTAGCCGAAAAGACCTAAAGGTTATGTTTTTAGCTTTCCAAAATGTTTGAACTTAGGACCTGTTGCATTGTTGTAGCCGCCGACCGGCCGCCGGCCGGTTCATTGTGTACAGCAAGTTTATAAAATTTGATCCTGTTAGCTAATTTTGGGGTAAGTGATATATATATTAAGGCTTTAATGCAATGTTTGCTATATGCCATCAGTGGTCAAAAATATCATGAACTAAAACGAGACAAAATATAAAAGCATGGGTATTCTCTTAATTTAAAGGTTCTTTTTTCATCACCTATGGAAAGGCAAAATGTTAAATTAGCTCTCAAAATATGTAATCCTTTTATTATAGAGGCTCTGAAAGGTTTTCTTAATAAGTTGTGAATTTCACAAAGAAAATTTAACTTTAAATGAACCTTGTGTTATATTAACTTTGATTTTTTTACAAAAAAAAAGAATTCCTGCATTCGATTGCTTAAATACGTCGGCAGGCCCCGGCCATTCGGATCTCCGGGCGCTGGGTGGCCCTGGGAGCCCTTCATTCTGCATTTCACAGACAGCAAAGATACCGACCCAATTTAGAATAGATTTCTGCAACGTAAGAGGCCTAAATACAAACATAAATTCGGTACACCAACATCTACAAGCAAATAGACCACACATATTAGCCCTTACAGAAACACAAGTATGTTCTACAACAACAGTGAACTACCTCTATCCTGGTTACGACTTACATACCCGATTTAGATATAAGTTCGGAATATGCCTTTTTGTCCGAAGCGACCTTTCGTGTCACCGCGAGGAAACACTCGAACCGAACAACCTTGACGTCATGTGGCTCAAGTTCACCGCCAAGGGATTAACCAAGTTTATATGTTGTCTCTATCGCCCTCCGAGCGATAGAGCCCACCAAAGCTTTTTCTCAACACTAGCTGCCACTTTTGACTCAATACAGGTCGATCACCCCAGTTCAGAAATAATCGTTCTGGGAGACTTCAATGCCCACAACACCAACTGGCTCAAACATCACAACAAGACCGACAACGAAGGTAGAGAAGCTGAAGCATTTGCCATCAGCTGCGGGCTTACTCAACTTGTAGACGAACCAACTCGAATCTCAGAGAGGGGCGAATTCGCCGCCCTCCTGGATCTTTTTCTGACCACCAATCCTGACCAGTACAAGGTTAAAGTTGGTCCGCCATTAGGTACCTCCGACCACAAACTTATTACAACGGTTTGTGAATTGCCACCCATACAGAAGGATCCACCATTGCCTCGCAAAATTTGGCATTACAATTCCGCAAACTGGGACGATCTAAGGCAGTTCTACCTAGATTTTCCTTGGCTCGACGTCTGCTTTGCCACTGACGACCCGTCAGACTGCTGCGAAGAGATCATGCAAGTAATCTCCTCAGGAATGGAAGCATACATCCCAAATTCCATCAAGTTACCATCAAAAGGAAAGCCCTGGTTCGACAAAAGATGCGAAAGGGCTGTAGGAAGGAAACAGCAAGCCTATAAGTACTGGCAGCAAAATCAGACCGCTGAAAATCGCAATTATTTTATCGAAGCGAGAAACGAGTGCAAGCGTGTGATCGACGAAACTAAGGACAAACACAATCAAAGGATCAGGAATAAACTTTGGCAATGCCCCAGTGGTTCCAGGAGTTTCTGGTCGGTAGCAAAGGCAGTAAGTAACAACTTTACAAAAACGTCTCTCCCACCTTTGACTATACCGAACATCAACAATACAATGGCAGAAGTTAAGTTTTCTCACCGTGATATTCGCAAAATCCTTAAAGAACTAGAAACGCAAAAGGCATCAGGACCGGACGGAATACCTGCCATCGTGCTAAAGAACTGCGCCAACGAACTAACACCCGTTTTTTCCAGGCTTTTATCTCTTTCTTACAGAAAAGGGATTTACCCATCCTCTTGGAAAGTCGCTCGAGTGCAACCTGTTCCAAAAAAAGGCAAGAAAACCACGCCCGCAAACTATCGCCCAATTGCCTTGCTTCCAATAATCTCCAAAGTCATGGAACGTGTAGTCAACCAGCAACTACTCAAGTACCTCGAGAGCAACAGAATAATCAGCGATAATCAATACGGATTTCGCAAAGAGAGATCGACAGGAGATATATTGGCCTATGTCACTCATATATGGAGTAGGGCAATTGAAAACTACGGAGAGTCTCGAGCGATTGCGTCGGATATTTCAAAGGCATTCGACAGAGTTTGGCATGACGGACTGCTCAACAAACTGCCGTCCTTGGGACTGCCCGCCTCTCTCGGCAGCTGGCTGGCCAGTTTCCTTAAGAACCGATCCCTACACGTTGCAGTCGATGGACGCATCTCGGACACATTCACCATCAACGCGGGCGTGCCTCAGGGCGCAATACTTTCACCAACTCTGTCCCTCATCTATATTAATGACCTGCTGATCGAAACGAATAATCCTGTTTACAGTTTTGCAGATGACAGTACCCTTGTCTCCCACTTTAGATCAGAAAAACCCTTACCAGCGACTGAGACTCATCACCGCAGACAGGAGCAGATTACAGCAATTAATCAAGACCTGGAGAAAGTTCAAACTTGGGGCGACCGAAATTTAGTCCAGTTCAATGCAGCAAAGACCCAAGCAGCAACGTTTACTAAGAGGACCAGTACAGCGGGCCCTGACATCATTATGGCAGGATCGACCATTTCTTCATCCTCGTCAATCGGGCTGCTGGGTGTCTCGGTCAACAGCAATATGTCATGGCATGACCATGTTGCTAACATCACAAAATCAGCCTCCAAGAAGCTTGGTGCGCTATTTCGCAACAAAAAAACTCTATACACCGCAGCAGTTGCTCTTGCTGTACAAAGCGCAAATAAGACCGTGCTTAGAATATTGCTCACATATCTGGGGTGCCGCACCAAAGCATACCCTAAAGCTGCTGGATTTCATTCAGAAGAGGGCTGTGCGTCTCGTCGGCGATCCGGAGTTGACCCGGAATCTGGATAGTCTGGAACATCGCAGACATGTGGCCGAGATGTCTCTGTTTTACAGATACTTTCACGGCAGATGTTCCCAGGATAATCCCGCCCCTGGCAACTCCTGTCAGACAGTCCCGACAGACGGCAGGAGCGCACCATTTCGTCGTACAACTAGAAACACCTAGAACATCGCTTTACCAGAACTCCTTTGTCTGGCGCACTGCATCACTGTGGAACTCACTTCCAGGACATCTGTTTCCCATTAATTACAACCTACAAATATTCAAGAACCGTGTCAATCAACATCCTCGCACACACACCGCTCGTCGAGCGCCATACGATAAACCTTTAGTGTGTGTGCCACTGCCATAAAAAAAGGCTATTATGCTTTTATGAATTCGAAAATATTTTTTGCAGTTATTATTGGTTGTTTTTGTTATAATGATTTCTTTCCCAAGGCTCTGAGACAAACGGTTTTCGAAATATGTCCACTGATAAGCATAATGAAACACCCTGTGTAGCATTTTGTGTACAAGTTATTTTAAGGTCGACATGTATGGTACTTCTAATAAAAATTAAATAATAAAATCAATATAATACATTTTAAAATTGAAAAACTATTAGGAGCACGCCAATGGTGGCACCCTCTACATCTTATTTTTGTGGGTTTTACTTCTCTTGCTTTTATACCCCCAAGTTCAACATTAGATGGGCGACCTAACGTTTTTTAAGGTTATGTTATGTTTTTTTTTTTAATTTTTTTTTTAATTTTTTTTTCTTTATTTTCGGCATGCCTTGGGTTAGTTTCATAGTAGGCAAATCAAGAATGGTTGATATCTGAAACGCACAAAGCTATTCGGTTAATTTTTTTATAAAAACGCGGGTATGGAAAAAACAGGTATGCCGATTTTAGGCTAATTTCAAAATCTAGGGACTTTTCTGAACAATGAGGAGAGAAAAATTCAACCTTTCGATATATTTTACTAATAAACATTAACCTTGGGGTTAGTCAAGAAGCTTCATAGGCCGCATTTATAAAACACGCAAACAGCCTTACTATAATGAATAAAATCATAGTTAACTGATCACATTTTTACAAAATATTTATAGAAACATATAAAACTGAACCCAAAGAATATTAATTAATAATTAATTAGAACAAAGTGTATTACCTACATTACAGCAATGCGAGTAATGGCGGATCTAATACCGATATGTACGAAAATGGCGATTGTAGCACCATCTATTAGATTACACAAAAACTATAGGAAATTAGTCAACTAACCCCATTAGTCAACTAGCCCCGGTCTCCCCTACTTATATAAAATTAGGTATAAAATTTCAGACAAGAAACTCATGTTTTAAATGTTTTTACAATAGCTCATATTCATGTATCATCGGAGAAAAGAAGTTGAAATCCTCGAACGTGCATGCTAACAATTTAGATATTTGTGCCTTTAATACCTCTAAATGATCTTAAAGATTTTGTGGCCGGCCGGCAGAGGAGGTCTATTTAGCAACATATTTAGCAGTTTGGCTTAATTCAAAATAAATTTCTGTGTTTCTTGGGGGCAAGACGGGCGGGGCACAATGGGGTACCTTGTTATGCCCCGTTAAATGTCATATATAATTTAATACTTTGTTCAGATGGTTAGAAATTATGTGCGTAAGACAAAGCGTCAGGAATGGTATACCGAATCCATGAAGGAAGCAGTTAATGCTGTTGTTACGGGTTAAATAGGGTATAAGAGACCCGCAGAGCAACATGGTGTTCTCCAAACAACGATAGAGAGGTATGTTAAGGAAAAAGGCATAATCAGCAAAATTTTGTCATTGATAAATCCGGTGGTAAATTTCACTGCGTTTTTTCGAAAGAACAAGATTTAAAACTTGTTGACTAATCAAAATCGATAGTTAGCTACACGAAACCAATGCCATCATAATTTAAATGCAGCATATGCAGTGGCTGGAAAGGATTGGATGCAAGGTTCCTTAATATGCCACCCTAACTTGACACTGAGAAAAATAGGAGCGACTTCGGGAGCTCGAGTTATGAGTTTTAATAGAGCTGCTGTGTCATAATTTTTCCATCTTTTGCTAGAAACTATAGATAAATATAAGCTAGTTGGTGATCACATCTACAACTGTGACGAAACTGGGTTGACTGCCAATCCAAAGGGCCATACAAAGATTTTAGCTCTAAAAGGAAAACGTCAGGTAGACACTCTAACTTCTGCCCAACGAGGAGAAACCATAACAGCTGAAATTGGTTTTTCTGCTGCTGGACAATACACTATGTTAATGTTAATATGAGTTGGGCTTGCCACCTGGTTCAGTAGTCGTAACTAGTGATTCAGGTTGGGTAACAAGCGAGCTCTTTAAAATGGCTTAAGTTATTTGTTAACTTTTCCAAAGGAAACAAAGATATTCCAGTGCTTCTTTTCTTAGATGGGCATGTAACTCACACCAAAAATTTTTACCTAATTTTGCATGCGCCCGAAAACGGTGTAATATTATTATGCTTCCAACGGCACACGAGTCATAAACTCCAACCCTTAGACATTTCCTTTATGAAACCTTGAAGCGTATATTATCAGCATAAAGCCCAAACTTGTCTGCGTTGGAATCCAGGAACTTTGCCACTCTCAAATTTCTATGCATTTTGGTAATACTTTTCTTAATGCAGCAACTATGAAAATCTCTATAAACGGATTTCGTAAAACCGGGATTTTCTCCCAGACGAAAATGTTTTATCGAAGCTGATTATTTACCAGCTGCTACCACCGATATTCAAAGCAATGACACTCCACCAATTGATGATTTTCCTACTGAACAAGTGTAAGTGCCTAGACCTGAAACTCCAACAGAAATTCTTACCAGAAAAAAAAGACAGATATAAGAAAATCAATTTATTCTCCTTTATCTGTATCAACAGGCGACCTTTTCAAACCAGTTACCAGGTGGCTCTTCATGGAAAGCACCAAATGAATATCCCCCGGATGCCAACAAGAACTTTTCCTTTCCCTGCTTGTCCCCAGAAGTTGCTGTATCTATTCAAATTATTTAACAAACAGTTAAGCGATCTAATCGCAAGAGAGGTAAAACCGCAATATTAACCTTAACTCCATATAAAAATGAACTCGAAGAAGCGGCTGCAAAAAAAGTCGAGAAAACGAAAATAAAGAGTGTAAAAAGAGAATTGATGTTGACAGTCCAACAGGTAGAACAGAGGCCAAAAAAAACATCTTAAGAAGTTAACATGGTCGACAACTGAGGTAGATTTGGATTCGTTTTCGGATGAAAATAGTGTTAGAATGTCTCGATTGCAGTCTGAAATATTTTAATATTATGTGTTTCACATTGTAAGGAAACAGAGTTTTCGATTATATATGAAAATTATTCAAAACAAATCCGGAAAAGTGTGAATATGAACTTTAAAAATAACTGCAGTCATATGGTAAAAATGACCCTCAATGTTTCAGAATTAAGGTTATGTTTACTTTTTTGTTTCGGTTTTAGATATGGATCCATCTGAGGGTTTACAAACCATCCCAACGAGATCGTTTTATAAAACTTCTAGACATGCTATGGTAGCTGTGTTGCCGCCTGCTCCAGCTACAGCGGATATTTAGCAGAGATCTCTACCTTGCTAAATGAAGTGTTGAATCGTAACATCCCCGTGAGAAAGGCATCTAGAATTAGAAAGCCCAACAGTAATGGCTGCAAGCCAGTCCGGATCATTTTCGATGACTGTCGGGATGTGGAGTTTCTGTTGAAGAACAGGAGCAAGTTCTCAGAAAGGAAAATATACACCGAGTCTGACCCAACCCCGACTCCGTTGAACCAACTTAATGAAGGCAAGCAAGAGTTAAGGACACGCCGGGACAATGGTGAGGATAATCTTTTCATTAAATACCTTAATGATAATCCCTCAATAGCAACAAAAAAATAAGACGCGGGTGCGGCCTCCTCGCTCTCCTTAGATAGCCTAAGTACATGGTACTACCAGAATGATCGCGGTCTGCGTACCAAGACACATAGCTTTTTCAGTACTACGTCCACCTCCTTCTATGATATTATATTCGCCACTGAATCTTGGCTTCAAAATGATATATTTGATAGCGAAACCCTTTCTAGTTCATATGTAACGTATCGCTCGGACAGAAGAACTGATCTCGTAGCTACATCTAGGGGCAGCGCAGTTTGGTTGGGAGTGCTAAACCATTTTCACTCAGAGACTATCAACCTCTCAGTGGTCCACAATGAGGTACCGGAGATTGACTTAGTCGGGTGTAAAATTCAATTTAACCATTTCTTCCTGCATACTTTTGTACTGTATATTCCTTCATCATCGAATCTGCGCAATTGGAATACTTTTTCGAGATTCTTTCAAGAGTTGATGCAATTTACAGTAAACATGTAATTATTTTAGGTGATTTTAACGTACCAACTATCAATGAAAACCACGAGTGTCTCAATGGCAAACATAAACTTTTAGCTAACTTTTTTGAGCTTCTTAACAGTAAGCAGTTCGACAATGTCGTTAATGGCAACTCTCGCTGTTTGGATCTGATCTTTGCAAACTTTGATGTCGCTGTATTGAACGGCGGTGCACCTTTTGTTTCCGAAGATAACCATCAACCTTCATTGTCCTTTACATTTCAAGCAAGCCTATCCTCTCATAATAACTTACCAGTTAACAAGCACGACACAAAGGATCAAGAAGCAAACTTTCCGCTCTAGTAGCATCTATTACTTAACGCTGACTGGTCACCTATTATTATAGTTCAGCAGGATGTCAAGTCTGCATGCAATGTTTTTTATGACGTATTAAACAATATATTTCGTGAGGCAATACCTCTAAAAGTAAAACGTAAAAGACGTTTTCCTTCATGGTTCTCGGCTGACATTATACGTACTATCTATAAAAAGAAAATAGCACTACGTTACTTTAAAACACTCTAATCATTACTTAAAACATTTTAGGTCTTTGCGCAGCCATTAAAGCGCAGACCGCAAGAGCCTACAGAAGCTACGTCCTAGGTATGGAAAACAAAATAACGTCAGATCCTAGTAATTTTTAATCCTTTATTCAACGCAAACAAAACCAGTCCCAAATTCCTCGCTCAATGAAATTCTCCAACAGATCTTACGACACCCCTTACACCATTGTCTCAGCTTTTGGTGAATATTTCAAGAGCGTTTATACAAACTTAACACATAGTGATCATCCTTTTGTATCTGAGCCTCCCTCAACTTACATTGATGTAGCAGCGTTCACGGCCCGCGATATCTTGGCAGCAAGCAAGTGTCTTAAGAATAAAATGACCTCCGGCTCTGATCTGATTCTTAGCTTTCTCATTAAGGATTGCTCTGTTGCCTTATTGGACTCTCTGCTTCATATTTTTAATCTTATCCTAAACACCGTTGTTTTTCCCGATATCTAGAAGCAACCAAAATTATGTCCTATCTTTAAGAAGGGCGACGCTGGCGTAGTAGAAAACTACTGAACTGGCGCTAAAGAAGAAGGTTGGCATATGCAGATGACCTAAAGCTATTTTCCTGTATAAATTCCGCTACCGCTTGCGCTCTGTTGCAGTCGAATATCGATATTGTAAGCCATTAGTACAGTCTGAACAGACCTAATCTAAATGTCGCCAAGTGTAATGTTACCAGCTACTTTCGCATTAATAATCCACTTATCGTCAATTACTTGGCTAATGGGACAACTTTTGCCAGGACTAGCAGCTTTAAAGATCTCGGAGTCACCTTTGATGAAAAAGCTTCCTTTATTCCTCACATTGATGACACTGTCTCAAAAGCATCACGGATGCTGGGTTTTGTGCTACGAAACTGCAAACTGTTTACTCATAAATAGTTTGCAGTTGCGGTGCTCACACCGCAACTGCCGAAATTCTTTATTACCCTTTTGTCAGGTCCAGGCTGGACTATAGTTTTCTTGTATGGTTCCCGATCTACGACTGCCACACTCACACTGAAATCAGTTCAGCGGCGATTCCTTAAGTGTCTGGCGCTAAAGGATGATGGTGTATATCCTACAAGGTGCTTTGATCATTATACACTGCTCACAAAGTATGATGAACTGCCTCTTACGAAAAGGAGCGAGATGCAATCCGTAAAATTCCTATTTAAGTAACTCAACAACGTTATCGATTGTCCTTCTCTTTTACAAAGAATTTCGTTTCTTGTACCACGCCCTGAATCCAGACTGCGACTTTCCTTCAACTTGGACACCGCCCGATCCAACATACTATATCATAGTCCAATTTACTTGTATGTGTATGTGTAAGAACTTTAATTCCATTGGTGACACGTGTGACATTCACAACGATAATTTAACCTTTATTTTAAATCCCATGCGGTCGATGGCGGAGATTAAATATTGAACATCGCTAAATTGATTCTCTTCTTCATTATTTTCTTCTTTTTTATTTTGTTTTCTATTGTATTTTTTGTTTGTAGACTTCTATTTTAGTTTTGTAATTTTGTAATTTATATATACGATAACTTATTTTTCTTTATAAAACTTTTTCTTATATATACTTTGAATTTCCTGTAATTGGGTATTTAACCTGTTGGAAATAAAGGCTTATTATTATTATTATTATTATTATTATGACTTGGCCATGTGGCCTTCGCACTCCCTCAAAGGGGGAACATTCACTCATCCCAGATATTCTAGATATCAAAAGGATTGAGCTCTGGTGTGACCCTTTCCATGTTATCGGGTCCTGGATGGTGGTCGGTCTTCTGTGCCCATGAACTTCCTAACGACCCGTGCAGTCCCTAGTAACACCGCCTTCTGCATGATTTTGTAGAGGTGCTCACTTAGTCCTAGTTGTTTAAGGTTTTCTAACAAAGCTTTTGGAATAAGTCCCGTTGACGATATTATTATTGGAACCGTTTTGACACATTGCATCTCCCATTGCCTTTTAATCTGCTCTTGAAGGTCTCGATATTTTACGATCTTCTCGTTGGATTTCGTTTGTAGGTTGCTGTTGTTTGGTATGGCCACGTCAATAAGCGTCGTTCTTCTTAACCGTTTGCCCACTAAAATAAGATCCGGTCTATTATTGACAGTTCTTTGGTCGGTGAGAACAGTACGGTCCCAATACAATTTATATTCGCCATTCTCAAGTACTGGCTCTGGTGCGTAATTGTAGTAAGGAACTTTCTCCGTCGCCACAAGATTTAGTTTCACTGCTAGTTCTTGGTGCAGTATTTTTCCAACGTTGTCATGTCGTGCTTTATATTCTGTTTGTGCAAACACCTGACATCCTCCCGTTATGTGTTGAATGGATTCTGTCGCTTGGCAATCATATCGACACCTGTCACTCTGTACTGAGGGATCCGAAACAATATACTTAAGGTAATTTCTGGTTGGGATCACTTGGTCTTGTATAGCCAAGAGGAATCCTTCTGTTTCAGGAAACATTTGTCCCGAAGTGAGCCAGTAGTTCGACGCGTAATTGTCGACATATTCCTGACCAACCTCGTTGACGTGTCTCCCGTGCAGTGGTTTTTCTGCCCATGATCGATGTTTTTCTTGATCAGTAACGTGGTGAGTATCTATTTCGCGATCTCTCAGTTTTAGTGGTGTTAAGTCGTCTATTTCACATATAGCTTGATGAAGAGCGGACGACCTAGCCTTTTCTAGAAAGAAATTTCGTAGTAGTGAAATTTGTCGATCCATTTGTTTGCCAATATCCGTTAATGCTCTACCGCCCTGGTGTCTTGGGAGCGTAGTTCTCTCGACAGCACTTCGGGGATGGTGTTTTTGGGCCTTTGTTAATAGTGTCCTTGCCTTCCGTTGCAAGTTCTGGATGTCCGTCTTGCTCCACGCCACTATACCAAAGGAATATGTCAACGCAGTACAGGCATACGTATTCAGAGCTTTAAACAGGTTTTTACTGTTAAGGCTAGTTTTCAATATTATTATTATTATTATTATTATTATTATTATTATTATTATTATTATATTTCAGACCATTCCGACGCAGACACTGGCGCCATAGAAGACGAGGTTGAAGATAAAGTAGCTCCATTGCCCGGTACAAGTGCTTCTAGAAATTAGCCCATTTCTACACACAGCAGTTCGGATGATGAGCGTAATGTTGCCACCACAAAGCAAAGGAGAAAAAAACCATTAAAACCCAAAGCAAAGTCCGTCCGTTCTAAATGGAAGAAAATTAATGTAGAGTACAACTGGGTTGAAGAGGATTTTGCTCTGAATTTGTATCTACTGTAAGCCTTATTTCAAATAAAGTGTAGTAAAGTTGAAATATTCTTGTCTTTTACACGCAATCACAACATACATACAGATACAAAAACATATACATATATTCGTAAAATTCGACATAAATACATAAGTTTACTCAACCTTACATACCAACGCATGCTCTCTTTTTGCATTCAAATCACCATTTAAGATTCAATGATGCCATTTGGCTACAATCGCAAAAACCACTTTTTTGAGAGAACTTTCCGAAAATCTTTCCTGAGCAGTAATATTTATTTAGCTTTTAGTTATATGTCAAAATATTAGAATGTTCTTTTAATTGATAATAGTTATGAACTTTGCACGGTTAAGATAATTAAAATACACAGCGCTGATCCGTGACCATGAAGGAGTCACATTAGTTTATGGTGTACCCGATTACCAAATTTCCGAAAAACCAAAGCAAGTGCACACCGCATACAAAACACTTTTAGGCAAGCAGTAAACTATTATAAGTTAGCTATTGAAATCCCATTTTTGTTAGTTTTATCCACAATCCCGATACCCAATTTTTACACCCTACGCGTATTTCCCTAACCATGTTGCTTTAAGTTAGTGCACTCTAGGTATAGGAATTTCTTTTTCAGTTTTTAGTTTCGGGCATCTTTTCAAATTGCTTTGTAGAAGTCTTTATATCAGCAAGAAAAATAAATATTTCTCCAATGCTAAAATCTGGCTAAAAGCCGGAAAGAGAGAACGCAATATTAGCAACGAAAAAAGAATCCTTGAAGCGTAACAATGGGGTACAAAAGCATGCTTAGGACTATTTACTTCTGGAAGCACAAGTCATGGATTTTTGCACAAGTTTTTGGGTAGGTAGAGCTTATCTGGGGAAGAGCTTGTGCGACTACTTTTGCGACAACAGAGACTTTTATTTGTAAATGGTGAACGCCTAAAATAAAATACGACTTTTCTTAAACAAAAGTCAATATGACAATGTAAATGTCTCTAAAAATATATACACTTTTTCGCTTATCAAATTAAAGGAGCACGTGTTATAATGGATGGCAACTTACAGGGACCGTTGTTTTGGAAAGCGTTATCCAAAAATATTTGATTTTGAAATAAGTGTGATCTAGGTACATATCCAGTGCGGAAAGCTTACCATCACAGGTTATTTTTGAACATGCTTAATACTAGTGAAGTAACTTCTTAAATCTGTAAGTAGCGCTACAAGGTGTTTAGAAAGAGGTTTACCAATTTTCTGATCATTTGTTTATTTTAACACATTAAAGTAATATGCCTTTTGAATATTTCTTTTAATGGTTTAACAGCCTTTTACCAGCAGTAAAATGTTTAATATCTAGTTAACTTAGCTATTTTGTTAGCATATATTACAATTTGGCATCGTATGCGATCGAGACCAAATAAAAAAAATGTCAAAATGATACGTACTCTCTCACTAGGCTAGCAAAATATTACTAAAACTGTGAAAGGACGTTAGGATCTCAGCAACAACAATCGACTGACACGGGTGAGGGATAATGCATTTTGCTGGTCGGTGGTCATCAGTGGAATGCGACGCCGGCTCTCCGCAGACTTGTGGTTCTAGGAATAAATCTGTCAAGTAGCTAAAGTTAAGTGAATCTTTAAGTAAAAATTAAGTAAACCTAGTCTGTCGTTAAAACTCGAAAATAATTACTCAAATTAAAAAGCCAAAACTAAATCTTAATAAGACACCACACAACACTTAAGAGTATTATACCCCGTAGCCAAGCCACAATCTCAATTTAAGTAGGTACACCTCAAACGAAAGCACATGCGCATTACCAAGTCGAATGAAAATTCTTACGGGCGTAGATCGATCCTTTCTAAGCTATTTAATCCCCCGGCAATCAGGAAATAGAACGACCATCATCCAGGTGGAACTAGACTGAGTTCTTCGCCGGATACCAACACGTATTAGAATAAAGTTATAACATTATCCAGAACGAAAAGCATTGCAAACATTGAAAGGAGATAATAGTATTAAGATTCTTCTAGCTGATAACTTACTTATTGTTTCGGGTGAAAATTGTTCCTTTATGGAGCATATATATTTTTTGCGATAACAAAAATAAGTCATTATAGTTAGGTATATCGATCGGATTTTCATCTGTACTATTTCTCGATAAGGTCGAACCTGGCTAGTAAATGACAGCAACAGACAATCACTAGGGTTTAAATTCTGGTACAGACAATCCGGTACCGTTCAATCACAGCACAGTCGTAACTACGAAACCCTAGTGAACTGGCTTTTAAATTCTGATACAGGCTATTCGGTGCCGACCAATAATAATTACACATTACGTTTAATTCAGAAAAGTATTTGTAGAGGGTGGCCAGTTTAAGAGAGGCCTATACCTTATCTCGAAAACTACGAGGGTTGGAAAAAAAATACAAAAAGTTATTCCTAGTAAAATGATTTTTTTATTGTTTTAAACGTCACTTTTTTATATACAGGATGGTCAAACAAAGTTACACTTTTTTAAATGAAACACCCTATATTTTATTACATTTTTGGATGCTGCTTAAAATTCTAAGCATATTTGATGTATGATGTTATACCTCTAGAGTTAGTAGTTTCGCAGCTATAAACAGTTGCAAAATGGTACTTTGGCTACTTTTCATCTTGGTAGCAGGAAGACCATTAAAGATGGAGTAAAGTGAAATTCCACATTCCTATCTTAACTTTCCAAGAGCTATCTGATGGTGCTAACTGATGGTACCTAGCGAGGTACCAGATTTGGTATCCATGGTACCACCTGCCAATTAGTACCGTCAGATAGCTCTTGAAAAGTTAAGATAGGAGCGTGAAATTAATTTTACTCCATCTCTAATGATCTTCTTGCTACCAAGGTGAAAAATAGTCAAAGTACCGATTCTCAACTGTTTATATCTGTGAAACAACTAACGCTAGAGGTATAAGATCATACATCAAATATGCTTAGATTGCCCTCCGCTGGCTTCTCTCATTCCGGAAGCAAAACTCAATCATTCTATTTCGGAATATTTGTAAAACAATCTAAAAATCTAAATTAAGAAGACAAAATCAAAATAAGAAGACAAAACCCTGGTTAACCTTCCTAAAAGATGAGAATGGTGATGAAATAACTATTTTTGGATTGAAACATTTTACAGATTTTTTTTAATTTTATGTTAATTTAGCCGATGCTATATGACAGAACAGAATTGGTAGACGTAAATTCCTCCACAGCCGAACATTGGAGCCCCATCGGTAATATGCTGCTTGATCCTCAATATCATTCTAAGTTCTAATATTCCCGAATTCCTATTCTACGACTTTTCATTTTTGAAGGTCCCATTTTCTCTCCACTGCGCCTACCTTGCATTCGCCCGTAAAGGCGGCAACTTTTTAGTTCTCTTTACGATGTTTACGTAACTTCCTCAAAATATTCAATGGCATAACGAAAGAAGCTTATTTCTAAAAATAAAATATACCTAGATATATTTTATTTATTTATTCAAAGCCAAGCCGTCATCGTCAGGGGGTTCGAAGCTGAAAGATATCGGCTCATTGGTTATATTTTGTACCCCACCCGTTATTTGAGATTTTGACGATAAGTGAAGATATTAAAGTGATAGGATATTTCTTTGACTTCCTTTCTAAGATAAAGTGAAGATATTAAAGTGGTTGGATATTTATTTGACTTTGTTTCTAAGAATAAAAAATTAAAAAAGCGTCGCAAAGATATCAGATATTTACATTTCTTCAAATGGAGGGATGTAACAACTGAGAACCATTGCTATGGAAACATCATCTTTGACAAGAAAAAAAAGTAAGACCAATGCCTGAAGGTAAAAAAACTAAAAAAAATATATGTTAGTTGTTAGCTTACATTCATTGTCTTTACTTTTTGTGATTATTAAATCTTGCTTAAAGTAAAATGCTTTTAGGTAGATACATCAAAATTGACACTGCAGACGTCTATTTTCTCAGGAAATATAATTATATTTCGTGAGAAAATATTCTGTCTATATACTTCTGGAAATTGAACTCATCTGTCAATACATTTCTGATTATTTTTTATAAGCAATTCTCATTTTTGACTAAACAATTTTGGTAGTTTTGATATTAGTAAATATCACCTTCAAACATAAAATTAAAGATACAATTAAAGCAATTAACAATGCTGATAGGTGGATGCGGTTTTTTTCTGGCAACATTTGGCAATTTTCACTCGGATGTAACTGAGTTTCAGTTCTACTGTCATGATATGAATATGTGGAAGCCTCGCTACTTGCACCCCGATGACCAGAAGATCTGGAAACCTGGCTGCTTGTACCCCTATGACATTAAGATGTCAAGACAATATTTTTTGTAATCTCTTCTCTGGGAATTTTGGTATTTTCGATATATCCTTCAGCTACCTTCGTTGTATCCATCCAGCATAAAGTTTTATATGTGTGATACTTTTTTTCCGCTTCGGCAAGAAGGGTAGCAGACAGTGGCGTACACAGCTTTTTATATAAAGGGGGGTTTACAGTGTTTAGTAGGGGGTAGACCGTAGATAAAATGCTCGGCCCCGGCGCCGCATTTTGGCTGTCCCACGTCCAATTTGTATCCAAAAGTGGCCAAAATCGTTAAAAGAACAAGAATTCGGCGCCCTCTTGAGTGGCAAATGGGGGGCGCCTTCACTGTCCTAGCTAAAACAGTACGTTTGATTGTCTTAACTTTGAAGTACGATTTTTAAGCAGATTGAAACTAAGAAATACAGGTTATTTTTGGAAAACATTTAAACAAATATAATTGAAAAAATCGACCAGTAAAAAATTTAAAAACATTTATTTTAATAATACATTTTTTGGTAAAAATCTATGGGAGTAGGTCGAACCATCCCACAGAACACTGCGACGGTCCGGACAGGAGAAACAAATGCTACAGATGCGGGAAGGAGGGCCACCCTGCTAAAACTGGTTCTGAGAAAGAAACAACATGCCTTATCTGCCAAGAAGAACATAAGATAGGAACGAGAGGCTGCCGAGCATTTAGACGAGCTCTCTCCTTTGCAAAAAAAAGAAATAAGGCATGCACAAAGAAAAGAAAGACAACAAATAGTACGGCAGAGCTCAGTGTTCTCAGACTAGCAAGCGGAAGAAATACTAGCACGAAATGTATAGTACAACCATAACAAAAAAAGAAAAACTAAAAGACACACGACAAAACAAATTCTTACAGATAAACCTAAACAGATGCGCTTCTAAACCAAAGAGTAAAACAGGACAATATAAGCGTAATCATGGGCCAAGAACCAAATCTGAATAGAGCGAAGAACCTAATTTGTGACATAAACTGTGATAGCTTTATCGACGTACGCAACCTAAATGTGGGAAAACACCATAGTGGGCGCGGATTTGTGCTCGTAGAACTTGACGACATAGCAGTAATATCATGTTACTTCTCCCCAAACAGAAAAAATTAAGACTTGGAAGCGCTCCTATCCGACATAGAAACTTGTATAAAACAAACAAGAAAAGAAATAGTAATGGGAGGGGATCTGAATGCTAAGACCATAGCCTGTGGATCAACAGTAACAAATAACAGAGGAATAATACTGGAAGACTGGTTAGCAGGAAAAGAACTGATCATACTCAACACTGGACAGACTCCTACCTTCAATGGCGCAAATGGATCCTCGCTAATAGACTTTACAATCTGTACACCCAAAATCAGCAAGTACATACAAAAATGGAGAGTTGAAAGCGAAATAGAAAATCTAAGCGACCACTGCTTTTTTGAAGCAACCGACCCCACTCGTCATACATGGAACCAGGCTAACACCAGAGCAACTAATGGGGAAAATCTAGAGGTCTGTAACAAATACTTTCCTCTACAAAACCAGCAACAAAAACATGCAGCTGTACATTGGTGGGGCCCAGAAATAGCCGACAAGCGAAACTTATGCAACAGAAAATGAAGAATATGGACAAAATACAACTGGTGCCACAGAGGAAGAAAAAACTACAGCAAGAGAAAACAACAAAAAAGCAAAAAGGGAACTAAAATGGGAAATTAGAAGGAAAAAACAAGATTCGTGGAGCAAACTCCTCCAGGAGCTCCAGGGGGACGTTTTTTTTTTTTTTATGGCAGTGGCACACATACTAAAGGGAGATCCTATGGCGAGCGGTGTGTGTGCGAAGATGTTGATTGACACGGTTCTTGAATATTTGTAGGTCGTAATTAGTGGGAAACAGATGTCCTGGAAGTGAGTTCCACAGTGATGCGGTGCGCCAGACAAAGGAGTTCTGGTAAAGCGATGTTCTAGGTGTTTCTAGTTGTACGACGAACTGGTGCACTCCTGCCGTCTGTCGGGACTGTCTGACAGGAGTTGCCAGGGGCGGGATTATGCGGGCCAAATCCTGGGAATATCTGCCGTGAAAGTATCTGTAAAACAGAGACATCTCGGCCACATGTCTGCGATGTTCCAGACTATCCAGATTTCGGGTCAACTCCGGATCGCCGACGAGACGCACAGCCCTCTTCTGAATGGAATCCAGCAGCTTTAAGGTATGCTTTGGTGCGGCACCCCAGATATGTGAGCAATATTCTAAGCACGATCTTATTTGCGCTTTGTACAGCAAGAGCAACTGCTGCGGTGTATAGAGTTTTTTGTTGCGAAATAGCGCACCAAGCTTCTGGGAGGCTGATTTTGCGATGTTAGCAACATGGTCATGCCATGACATATTGCTGTTGACCGAGACACCCAGCAGCCCGATTAACGAGGATGAAGGAATGGTCGATCCTGCCATAATGATGTCAGGGCCCGCTGTATTGGCCCTCTTAGTAAACGTTGCTGCTTGGGTCTTTGCTGCATTGAACTGGACCAAATTTCGGTCGCCCCAAGTTTGAACTTTCTCCAGGTCTTGATTAATTGCTGTAATCTGCTCCTGTCTGCGGTGATGAGTATCAGTCGCTGGTAAGGGTTTTTCTGATCTAAAGTGGGAGACAAGGATACTGTCATCTGCAAAACTGTAAACAGGATTATTCGTTTCGATCAGCAGGTCATTAATATAGATGAGGAACAGAGTTGGTGAAAGTATTGCGCCCTGAGGCACGCCCGCGTTGATGGTGAATGTGTCCGAGATGTGTCCATCGACTGCAACGTGTAGGGATCGGTTCTTAAGGAAACTGGCCAGCCAGCTGCAGAGAGAGGCGGGCAGTCCCAAGGACGGCAGTTTGTTGAGCAGTCCGTCATGCCAAACTCTGTCGAATGCCTTTGAAATATCCAACGCAATCGCTCGAGACTCTCCGTAGTTTTCA
>JAEQML010061962.1:0-25057 GCA_016904865.1 Pissodes strobi
TTACAGATTTTCATATCTGACCCAATAAAAACTTCCGGCATAAATAAAATCCAACCATGTTTACAAATACCGTTTTTCACGGATAATCCTATTCTTTGTGTGGCATCAACATTAAAAATCTACAAAGAAAAAACTATGGGCTATCGAAAGCCAGATCAAAATTTTTTATTTTTAACATACAAAAGCCCATATAGAATAGCCACAAAACAATCTCTTAGCCGCTGGATTAAAGAATCGCTGAAAGAAGCCGGAATAGATACCAATAAATTTAAACCCCACTCAGTTCGACACGCTTCCACGTCGAGTGCGCATAGACAAGGGCTTTCTGTTCAATGCATCATGCAGACAGCGGGATGGACGGAGAAAACAACGTTTACAAAATTTTATAACAAACCTGTATGTGTTAATTCACAATTTGCAAAAGCAATTTTATCATCCTCACAGTAATAACCTCTTTAAAAATAATATATTTTGCTTTTTTATTAAGATAAAATATAGCTTAGTTGTAACATGTTATTTAGGTACTGTTTGATTTTTTACATTACAAAACATGTATAAGTAGAGAAATTAAAAGTTTTAGTACACTTAATAAAAACTTTTAATAATATGCAAAATACACATCCATACTAACACATTGATATACGTATTGATAATCGCAACCAATACTCTAAACAACTACGTGGTAGTGATATAGAGGAATGGACGCTGAAATATAATTAATAATCAAACGAACTTACCTGAAGTGAAGTTCGATGTTAATTATATGAAGCGTCCATTCCGAATGTATCACTTCCCACCCTCCCTTTTTTCCCATTTCCTTAGCGATTATCATTAAAAATCTGAATAAATGAGAAATTCCAGCGGGAACCGAGGGAACCGGGGTACGTGATTAAAACTTTCAATTTAGTGAGCATGAGCACGACAGAGGCGTACTACGTGGTAGTGATACATTCGGAATGGACGCTTCATATAACTAACATCGAACTTCACTTCAGGTAAGTTCGTTTGATTATTAATTTTTACTAATTTTTTCAATACCAAAACGAATATGTTCTTTAAACGTGAGATACTCATCAATGACAAAGCCATGATACTTGATATGATCTATTTTTTCAATTATTTCTTTGTCTATTTTTAATTTTAGTTATTTCTGAGAAAACTTCTTCTTGAAATGTATTATTACCAATTAACATAAATTTAGTTTTTTTAGCATTAACCTTAAGCGAATTCCTATTGAACCATTCATGAAGTTGTGTTAAGTCCATATTAATACAATTTACTAGGTGGTCAAGGTTCTTTGAGTAAAAATTCAATAAAGTGTCATCAGCAAATAAATGGATCGAGCAGGTTCCAACGGCTGTATAAATATCATTAATATATAAAAGAAACAACGGAGGACCCAGGGTACTACCCTGTGGTACACCCCAGCTATTTGGAATTTCAGTCGATACTTTCTTATCAATTTTTGTTACTTGCCTTCTATTTTCCAAATAATCAATAATCCAGTCTAAAGCACTACCCGCTATACCATACTTCCTCAACTTGATTAAAAGCTTTTGCCTGTCAATTGTCTCGAACGCTCGTTGTAAATCTAGAAAAACTGCGCCTATAGCGTATTTATCATCTAACAAATATTCATATAAGGTATTCTGAAGAGCAGTTTCGCAACTATGATTTTTTCTAAATCCTGATTGATTTACAATCAGAATATTATTGACGTTTATATAGTCAAGCAATTGCTGATACACCACTTTTTCCAATATCTTTTCAAGTGTCACCAGCATATTAACCGGCCTTAAGTCACTTGCTTTGCTTGAGCCCTTAACCTTTCGAATTGGAACAACAGTGGATACTTTCAAAACAGATGGTACTCGAGCTGTTTCTAATGATGTGTTAACTAAATTTAAGAGGTTCCTTAATATAGTTATATGTATTTTTTAAAAGTTTCGCCGTTATGTCGTCGGGACTCCCTTTATTGGGCAACGAAAAGACAATACTTTCTAATACTTCATAATCAATTAAATGAAAATTTTCCAGATTCTGTATTTGTGAGTAATTATCATTACTCATGTATGATTCTGTAATGGCTACTGTATCGATATTTTGCATAATATACTATCTATGCTGTTTATAAGATATTTATTTAAGTTTTCCACCATGTCTTCAGATTTAGTGATCCCCATTTATTTCAACTTTATTAATTGTATTCCTTTTTTTATCACTAATTAACTGCCCTAGTGTTTCCCACATATTCCGAGGATTATTTTTCTGCAAATCAATTTTCCTATCATAAAACTTTTTCTTTTCCTCCCTTATAATAGTGACTATCCTATTCCTACACTCTTTGTACCTACTTTTATCACTATCCAGTTGACTTATTCTAAAATTTTTATAACTATCATCTCTGTCTTTAATTGCATCATGAATTCGTTCATTAAACCACTCCTTATATCTAGGGTTAATAACTTTCTCTACTCTTGGAGCTACTTGGTTCAGAACCCGCACAATAGTATCATTAAACTCCTCGTATTTTGTTGTTAAGATCAAAACATCTATAATTCCAATTAACCCTTGACAAAATTGTATTTATTTCCCTATAGTTTATTCTTCCCCTTGTATTGACAATCAAATTTTCCCCAAAATGTGTTTTTGACTGAATTGCTACTTTAACAATGTAATGATCGCTAATACGTGGTTTATCCAACACAGAACATTCCACAATTAGATAATATCAAATCTATTATGCTTCCCCCGCGATCAGTAGGATTAGTAATTCCTGAGACTATTTGAGACAGTTATTTTTTTCAGTTTATTCGCATAAGTATCTTGTGACCAGTCAATATTGAAGTCCCCCATTATAATTACTGGGTGTTCATTATCAGCCCAATCTTCGCAATGTCCATTAAAGAATGACAAAAATTCAGCATGGCTCGCGTTCTGAGAATGATACAAATTACCCAATACATAAATTTTATCATTAATACTAATTCTTAAAACAACATACCAATAATTCTTTTGATATTGATACTTTTTGAACTCAGTTATATTTATGTGGTCCTTTAAGTAAATTATTACACATATGCCTATTTTCACTATTTACCCTCTCAATTTTATATCCTAAAATTTCAATTTCAAAGTCATGTATCTCCTCTGTTACTCTAGTTTCTGTTAAACATATTATTTCAGGACGTGAACTTAGTATAAAATTATGAAGCTCATCAAATTTTGACATAAGACTGAGAATTAATTAATATTATGTCGATATCTCTAAAAAATATTTCTTAATAATGTTTATAATATTTTGAAGGCGACTATAAAAAAATAAGTTCTATAAACTAGAATGGGCATCAAATAATATTTGTTTTATAATATTAGAGTTCACATTTATTCCAAAATAATGCAATTTTGCCTCTATTAGCGCGTCGTAAGGTTGAGCGATAATGTGAAAACCATATTGACATGCGAAGGCAGCACCTATAGTGATATTAAGCGTACGAACTTAAAGGCACGGATGTAGCGCCGGCTACACAGATCTTTTTTTATGGCAGTGTCACACACACTAAAGGGAGATCCTATGGCACTCGACGAGCGATGTGTGTGCTTCGCACACATTGTTGATTGCCGCGGCTCTTGAATAGCTGTAGGTTGTAATTGGGGGGAAACAAGATGTCCTGGCAGTGAGTTCCACAGTGACGCAGTGCGCCAGACAAAGGACTCCTTGTAAAGCGATGTTCTAGGTGTTTCCAATTATACGACGAACGGGTGCGCTCTTGTCCTGTGTCGTGACTGTCTGACAGGCGTTGCTGGGGGCTGGATGAAGTGGGTCAAATCTTGGGAACATCTGCCGTGAAAATATCTGTAAAACAGGGATAATATATATAATATTCTAAGCACGGTCTTATTTGCGCCTTGTAGAGCAAGAGCAGCTGCTGCGGTGTATACAGTTTTTTGTTGCGAAATAGCGCATCAAGCTTCTGCGATGCTGATTTTGCGATGTTAGCAACGTGATCATGCCAGGATATGTTGCTGTTGACCGAGATACCCAGTATTCCGATTGACGAAGATGTAGGAATGGTCGATCCCGCCATAATGATGTCAGGGTTCGCCGTATTTGGCTTTCTTGGTAAACGTGGCTGCTTGGATTTTTGCTGCATTGAACTGGAGCAAATTCTTCTCTGCCCAGGTTCGAACTTTCTCCAGATCTTGGTTTATTGTTGTAATCTGCTTCTGCCTGCGGTGATAAGTCTCTGTCGATGGTAAAGGTTTTTCTAATCTAAATTGTGAGACAAGGGTACTGTCATCTGCAAAACTGTAAATATGATTGGTTTTGGTCAGCAGGTCATTAATACAGATGAGGAACAGAGTTGGTGAACGTGTCTGAGATCTGAACATCAACTACAACGTGCAGAGATCGGTTCTTAAGGAAACTGGCCAGCCAGCTGTATAGAGACGCTGGCAGTCCGAAGGACTGCAGTTTGTTGAGCAATCAGGCATGCCAAACCCTGTCGAATGCTTTCGATATATCCAACGCAATCGCTCGAGATTCTCCGTAGTTCTCAATTGCCCTACTTCATACATGAGTGACATAGGCCAATATATCTCCTGTCGATCTCTCTTTGCGAAAGCCGTGTTGGTTATCGCTAATTATTCTGTTGGTCTCGAAGTAAGTACTTAAGTAGTTGCTGATTGACTACGCATTCCATGACTTTAGAGATTAGCAAGGCAATTGGGCGATAGTTTGAGGGCGTGGTGTTCTTGCCTTTTTTGGAACAGGTTGCACTAGAGCGGCTTTCCACCTAAATAATTTAACGGATCTTTCAAAAAAGGGATCAATCGGCGAATCATTTAAAATTTGCGCTTTTTATATATATTTAGACAAAATAGGATAAAAGCGAGCATTTCTAGCCAATTTAGAGAGCAAATAGAGTGACGTAACTCTAGAGTAGATATAAATAACCTATTGCGAAGACTTATTGATATAACTTGCTTTTTGGGAAAGCAGGAATTGCCATTCCGCGGCCATACGGAAACAGGAGCAACCTTATAGAATACACATAACTTCTATAGAATTATGACAGATTTTCCGGCAGCATCCAAATAAAATGAAAATAGGAATGTTTTTTTCGGGACTTTCTAACTGGATATAAAGTGATTTAATCTGCAATAGCCTTTGTACTGACTGAAATACGACATGAGTTGCACCAAACGGACTTGCTGACTATTATGATTGATAGGATACCAGATATAAGCGGCAAAGAACTTTGTGTGACTAAGATATTTTACAGATAACATAGTTGATCGGTTTATGGGCTTTATCGACGTAAGTCCTAATCGAACCGTAGATGAGCTAATCAAAATAATTACGGATATGTTAAATGGCTATAAATGTACTTAAAAGAACTGTACTGAAAAGTACAGTTGAGTGTCAAAATTTCAGTTTCGGTATTGTGGATAAACTATGTTTTAGTTAGTATAAATGTACTGTCAAATTAGTACTACGATGGAGCCGCTGTTTTATTATCTAGTATAATTATATAATGGTAAATGTAATTTTTAGTGAACTTCCTAAATGGAGAAACTTGTTTAATGACATGCTTGGAAATTGCGCAATTTGGGATGCAGATTTTCGGCAGCTAGAATGTATTTATTTACACTAGAAACTTTTATTTTTATTTTATTTTATTTTATTTTATTTTATTTATGCAGCCAGTACACTACAGAAAAACATTTCTAAATGGTACAAAATTTACAAATACTAATACTACATATTACATATACCTAACATTAAAATCAAACAAAACAAATTTTAGACTTTAAACTTTAAGATGGCCTTTAACGTGGTTAAACCAATAAGAAACACATCGCAGTCGGAGTAAAATCTATTGTATGTATACATTAAACGGTGTGCAAAAGCATTTAAGCCGTAGTTTGTCCTGTGATACCTTTCGTGAAATAATTGTATTTGTCTTGTGTTTCTACCGGGAATTGAAAATAATATCAAATTCAACAGACTGCTACAATTTATGTACCCATTTACTAATTTATACAGAAACAACACATGTGCGTTCCTTCGCCGAGTCTCCAAGCTCTGAAAACCGCAGAGCAAAAGTCTTGTCGCATAGGGCACATTTTGATACGGAAATTGATGTTTGTATAAAAGGTATTTAACAAATTTGTTTTGAACTTTTTCGAGTCTATTGATGTGACAAGCATAACTTGGAGACCACACGACTGAACAATACTCTAAGACACTGCGCACTAAACAACTATAAATACTAGTAAGCGCCTTAGTATCGCCGATGTGCTTTGTGTTCCTCTTAATAAAACCAAGTAGTCTAAATCCTCTCAGAACGATATTGTCAATATGCTGGTTGAATGTCAAATCACTGTCGAATATTACACCGAGGTCATTTAACGATGACACATTTTCAATGACCGAGTCTTTAATTTTATATACCGTTCTGAGAGGATTGCGACGTTTATAGAAAGTAATAGCCTTACACTTGGAAACATTAATATTTAAAAAATTAGCCTCACACCACACAACGAAACTGTCAAGGTCAGACTGCAAACAATCAGAATCTGCAGAAACAGTATTAAATTTTTTTAAATCGTCTGCATACAGCAGGCAGCGTGATGATTTAAAACAAGAAATGACATCATTTATGAACAACAAAAACAGTACTGGTCCGAGATGTGACCCCTGAGGGACACCTGAAGTTACAAAAATTTCACGTGAGACAGAGCCACAAACAACAACACGTTGACGACGCAGAGACAATTAGTTTTTAAAAATGTCCAATTAAATATTTGCCCAGACGGATGTACTATGTAGTATAATACAGTCAAAACTCTCTGATATTGGCTACTGTATTAAAAAGTCTGAGAACTTTATAGCATTTTTGGAAAATTTCTTCACGAAATTTGAAAAGAAAACATACAAAATGTGCGAATCCTTATGGCGAGCTTAAAAGAAAACGAAATATGAATGATGTTAAGATGCATTACAGGCGAATCCTGTTAATAACCATTAACTTTTTTATGTTACGGGATACAAACATGAATCAGCAAAAAAATAAGACATACATCATACATATTATATTGGCAACAAAACATTTTGTGTGCTTACTCACTATTCAATAACAAAAGCGGAGACAAAAACATAGAATTTTACTTTTAAGTTTTGCGTTTTTTTTTTTGCGGGGGTTGAATGAGACCGAGCTGTCACGCATCACGCGTCATGCTCGGATATGTAACGTAACGCTTCTTCTACTGGCATGTTCCCGTATAGGTGGAGGGCTGAAATTTTCAGGGGATGTAGCCGGGGTAAAAAGAAGATCCTGGACGAAAACGGGACCCCGTACCTCCCCCCGTTTGGCCAGGTGAGGGGGGAGAAGGAAAAAACTTAAATAATTAATTTCGGGAGAACGGAAAGAGGTACGGGGTCGAAATTTTTATGGTAGGTGCGCCCTATAGGGGGCCACCTTAGGCCATTTGGGGGGAACCGGGGCTCTAATTTAAGGGGGAATTTTGGGGGGAAACCCGTTTTTCGCCCGTATCTCTGCAACGAAGGCTCTGATCGAGATTCTGACAAACGATGACCCCGCTTATTGAAGTTTTCACTTCTGTCGTGCGGTCTTAAGCACACACCAATTTTTTTTTTATTTTATATAATTTAATAATTTGTTACTAAAAGGTAAATTACTGAAAGAAGTACGGCATAGTTTTTCGATAATACAGTCACATTTCTCACTAGAAAACTCCGACGATAGAACCGCCGAAATGCGTCGAAATGTGTTTACTCAATCGCATCACCTAGAACTAAAATCTTGCGACAGTTTAGCCGTTCTCCTAGAGAAGGTTCATTGACCACTCGCGAACAACACAATGTTATTTCCCGACCGGTTGTTGTCATGTACACCGGCAAATCCTTGCATCACATTTTTCGTTCACTCCAGGTTTTGTTGGATCGCGGTGGATCAGTTTAATTATTGAGTATTTTTTCTCGATAGATATTAGGTATGTACTACCAAAGAAAATAATAGCTACGCAATAGAAGAATTATCCAATGTAAAGCGAAAGACCCCTCCGATGGAGCCAGACTTTTCTAAGCCTGGCTTCTTTCTTGGAAATCCGCATACGATGTTGCCAAAGATTCATAGAAGAAGCGCCGAGTGCCGCGAGAATTTCCACGAATTTGTTGTTCAATGGAAAGGCTGGACGGCACGCGTTTAGCGCGCGCTCGTCGAAAATGTAGAATTTTTATTAATTTACTTTCATTGTTAGCTTGCGCAAGAGTTAGAAGTTAGAGCTCACGCTCGGAGAGTTGTGTAGGTGATATTATTCTTTCTAATTTTTATTATAAAATTATAATTACATAGGTCTTGATACCCAGAAACATGTCCGGGAATGTGTGCCAGTATTTTAACTGTCGTGCTAGTCGAAGAGATGACAAAATTAAAATGTTTCGGTTTCCATATAAAAACGAAGAAATTTGTAAAAAATGGGTAGTTATCTCCTGTAAGTACCTATGTAATATCATACACATGAGAATGCATAATTTAAAAAATATATAGCTGCTTTTTTGGGTCGCATATGTTTTGATTTTATGATAAAAACACCTAATTTGTTCATTCCAATTTTGCTGTTGCCTAAATAAAAACGTTTTGAATAGATATATTGTTACATTCTTTATCGTTACCTATTTAATTACGGAAATATATTTTTTGATTTCATTAACGGAGCATATAAAAATAATTTAATAATTGTTTTAAATAGAAGGGCAGGGCATCTGCCTACTTCTATAGTTCATCAATTGCTTGCTTTTTACTTCGCTTTTTTGTCTAACTTAAATTTTTGCTTCACATTTGGACATGATGTTCTTTGTAACGATGTTTTGCTACTTTTGTGTAGAAAGTAACGATACGATTTCGTAGGAAAGAATAATTTTCCTACGATTACATTAGAAAATATCAAATTTCGCACTCTTTTGTTGAAAGATTAATTAGATATGTCATAAAAGTTTAAAATCTCCGTCACTTTCCCGAACAAAATGGCGTCCTACCAAATTTATAAATCTTATAATGGGTTCCATAACCCGAAAAATTATTTAAAATTTCATTTTGTGATTACTAAAAAAAATACACATTGAGACCTTCTTGAAGTTAATTTTATTATTTTTTAATTTTTCTGGAATTGAGTCGTTTAGTCTTTGATGCTGAAGTGTACTTAAACTCGGGCTTTATTCGTTTAGTATTTAGTTGCAAAAAAATCGATTTTTGTTTGTTTTTGCTTAGGTAGATAGTTGAAGTAAATCATTACCAACAGATTTATTTTATAGATAAAGTATTCTTTCTTTGAGTTTATTTAATACCCATTTTAATTTTTACCCTTGTTTCGTTATATAAATAATTGTTCGAGACTGGTCATTTTAGGAAACACAAGTTTGCTTGGGTTAGACGCTGAGACACTTAAAAAGAAACATATTTGTGACAAACATTTTACTAACCAAGACTACAAATCGGAAAAAAGCATTATTTAAAACCTAACGCCGTCCTAGAAAAGTTCCACAAGAATTATGATGAACAAGAATTATTAAGAGTTAAGATTCCAAAGAAAACGTATTCAGGGCGCGAACATGATCTTCTCTCACTCAGTCCCACCACAAACGAGTTTGCCAGGAAACGACCTAGGTTCGACAGTGGTCTAGACCACGAAAACGAAAGAGTTATCGATGATATTACTCAAATGCCTGATACCCAAATGGCACTAAGAAAAATCAAATTAAAAAAAACATATTAAATTTATGTCTTCAAAAGTAAAAAGATGTCCTAAACGAATTAATATTTTAACGCAAAAAAAATAGACAAAACAAATTAATATCCCTGTTACCGTTTTTATATAATTTTTCGAATTTTGCTAAACATTTTGTTTTAATGCAGTTACGAGGACGGTCAAGAAAAATTTGGAATCTCCAAGAAAAACAAATATCCATTTCTTTGTTTTATAAATCGCCATCAGCATATCAATTTTTGAGAAGAAAAGGAATTGTCCTTCCATCAGTCTCTACAGTCCGAAGGTGGATTGGCCAAAATTTGTTTAAGACGGGGTTCGATGAAGGCATAAAAGAACACTTAAAATTACGATGTGCGGCTGTGACAAAAATCGAAAAAAAATGTGTACTCGCTTTTGATTAAGGAATTAATTGAGTATAACAGAAAACTTGACTTAGTAGAAGGTTTTGAAGATGTGGGGCCATTAGGGAGGGCGTCAAATCATGCACTAGTATTTTCAATAAGAGGTCTTTTAAAAAATTGGAAAATTCCCATATCATATTATTTTTGTCATGGATCTATTCGGCAAAACAATCTTAAAACACTAATTGAAGATAATTTAACATCTCTTATTGATATAGGTTTTATTCCAAAACTAGTGGTGTGTGACCAAGGAAGCAACAATAAGGGTGCATTTAAGCTTTTAGGAGTCACCAAAGAAAATCCATTTTTTAATATAAAAATTTTTAAAATATTTGCAATATTTGATGTGACCCATCTTTTCAAAAGTATTCGTAATAATTTAATGACAGGTTTTTTTAAACTCCAAGAAAAAATCATAAGATTTGATGTTATTAAAAAAAAAACATTTGACATTGATAAAGAGTCAGCTACTGGTAGGGCACTCACAAAAATAACTGAAAAACATATTAACCCTAACCGTTTTGAAAAAATGTCTTGTAGATTGGCACTTCAATTATTTTCAAAAACCATGGCCGCTGCAATTAAAACGTGCATTAGTAATCGGCAAATAGATGATAATTACGGCTCACCAACAGCTGATTTTGTTTTATTTTTAAATAATTTGTTTGATGCCCTTAATAGTGAGAAGCTATATAATAGAAACCCTTACCGGTGCGGTCTAAATAGAAAAAAAACTGCAAACTTATTAATATTCTAAAAAAAGGAAGAGTAGTATTTAATTCAATAACTAAACTAACCACCTCTATCAGTGCTAAAAAAGACTTTAAAGAAACAAGACCGCCGCGCCGTGCTTTGATGGGATTGTACAAAGTATTAATGGAATATTTCAACTCTTTGAAAGTGAAAAAAATGATAATAATAATTTTATTTTGACGAAACGGTTAAACCAAGACTTTTTGGAAAACTTTTTTTCTGTAATTAAACAATGAGGTGGGTGGAGCTTGAATCCTTCCGCAAAGTCTTTTCGACAGTCATTTCGAATTCAAAAATGACTGGATTAATTAGGCCCTCTAAATCTTCAAACTGTCAGGAGGACAAAGATGAGCCTATTTTGTTTACATCGTCATTAAATAATAACACTCAATACGACGCGACGCCGGCGCTGATATTAACGAAGATTTAGATGACTCATTAAAAGATGATCATTTAGACATCGAAATAATTAGCAGTTCTGAGGCTGGTTTAAACGTCTCTCAGAATACTTCTCAGAGTACCGCTCAATCAAATAGAGCCAAAACAAGCACATTAGAAGAAGGGGCAGTAACTTACTATGCAGGATATCTTATTAAAAAGGTTCAAGACAAATTTAAATGCCCTCACTGCTTTATAGTCCCTCCCTCTAATGAGAATGAAACCGAAATGTCAAATTTAAAGCAAACCTTTGTTTTTCATAAAAATTACGGTGGGGATAATAAAATGGCTTTGGTAGGTCCATCAGAAGAAACAGCATTGTTTGTTCCCCGTGCCGATTTGCTCATAAAACACTATTTCGATAATTATAAAGATCGGGAATTCATTGATTTGAAAATAAAAAATATGATTGTAAGCAAATCCTTGCGCTGGCTAGGTAGCAAAGACAATCTTGCTATATGCGTAAGATATTTTTTATTGAACATCTCGTAAAAACCAATTTTGCAAATGGCATGTTTCCCCTAAGAAAAAGTTTGTTCAAAAAATTAAAAATTTTGAAAAACAAGTAAATGATATTTTAATGCTTATTAAAGTGGTGGTGACATGTTTTGACCCAATATTGTATACACCATGTCTTTTTAAACGATAATCATTTAGCTCAAGATTAGAAAGATGAAATAGATTTTGAGGCCTTTTTTTGTCAAAGATTTTCGGTGATATTACAATACATGCCCTTTTAAGAAAGCACAATTATCGGTCCTTAAAAGGGCATGCACCCTAATACCCTGGAAAGCCTTTCACAGAATAAAACACAATTTCCATTGTGATGTGCCTGCGCGCAGCAGTCAAAATTTTATCTTTTTCCTTTCTTATGCCTTAAAAGAGTATGGTGTACCTATAAAGTCGTGGACCAAAACTTGTCACCACCATTCAGTATTCTATGGACTTATCCTGAATAATAAAGAAGATACATTCTTTCATTGGACGCATTCAGAGGACATAACTCTTGTGAAACCCTTGATTAAAATGTAAAATCAATATAACATCTGCCAAAACTGTTTGGTAATTGTTTATAATAATCCTCTCGGAGTTCCACGACAGTCACAAGTTCAATATTTTTCGTTTAATTTGCAACTCCAAAGATATAATACCATCATAGTGAACTCAATTTATGCCATCGTCACCCAAGCTGCGTTTTTGTTCTCAAGTATGTATATCTAGGTAAACTCAGAATAGCAAAAAAAAATAATTCAGACAAAAAGACTAGAACATTCATATATTGATTCATATATCTGTCAGTTAAGTATTGGTTTTCATCCCTCTACCAACGATACATTGACAAATACCAGATAAGGTCAGGTTATTTGTGTTTTTTTTTCTTAAATTATTTTAATTGGAGATTCACTGGATCCTTGGGAATACAAATTTTAAAAGCTCTTGTATGTCTGTCTCAAGGTCTGTCTATTTCAAAATGGTAATCGTTTAATAATGGTGATAAATAATAGTCACCAGTTCAATTTTGTCTCAACATCCTGTATATTACCAAATGTTTATCACGGGTTTTGTTTTACTGCAAAAAAGGTAAAATTTGTCTAACGTTCATTATCATTTGATTTTTTTTAACCCCTTTAAGCACATTTCAATATTCATTACCCTAAAAACCTCACATTTCTTGGTGTCATTTAGGAAAGAAGGTTATAGCTACTTACGTAGGTAATTTTATCATGTGAGAAGATATTTAGTCTATCTAAAGTATTTTGTTGTACGGAAAAAACTGAAAACCGGCGTTTACCTGCACCCGTGCGTCATAATATTACTACTATTATAATACATGTAGTGACATTGCTTGTCCAACAGTTAAAAATAAAACGGATTGTGTTCATTCTTTATTATTCGTTAACCGTTAATCAGTTGACTATTTTATTTAACCGAAATTATTTCAACTTTCTGTGTTTGTACCCTTTTTGTGTTTATGTGTCATTTTTGTCCTTTTGCGCACGACTGTACCAGGTACCTGTTAGTATTAATAGTTATTTGCTTGTTTTGTTTTATTTCAATTTTATATGTTAATAATTTTTTGTTGATGAAATATTTGGATAAAATATACCTCTATCTCTTTACCTAATGTTTCATTTAAATCTATAATATAATATAATAAGTATTTATTTAGCATCAATGCTACAAAAGATACATAATAGCTATAAAAGTATAAAGGCCACTTAAATATAAGAATAAACCAAAAGTTATAAATCGTATGTAAAGGAGAACACTAATATCAAATACTAAACTTATTCTAATAAGATAAAAAGTTAAAAACGGAATAAAACTGTATAAATAAAATTAACATAAGACATATAATGTAAAGATAAAATCAGTCACTCGCGCACGCATTAAAATATAAAACAAGCCATGTAAAGATAAAATAGACACACACTCACACATTAAAACTTTATTATTTAAACAAATCCTACCACCTATCTAAAATAAATTTTCTCAAAAGCCTCCTGAACTGTGCCAAATTATCACAGGTTTTAATTAATAGGTAGTTTATTGAATTCTATTAAACCTTTGTACAGCACAGAGTTGAGCAACTGATTCGTATTACATCTGTCTGTCAGTATAAAATCTGTACTATTTCTAGTACCATAATTGTGTACATCTTCAAAAACTCTTAACTTATCACAGATATAGTCAGGTAAAAGACGTTGTTTTAATTTAAAAATAAACAAATAGACACTAAACATAATTCTTTGATTGACAGACAGCATATTTAGGACACTTAACATAGACCTTACAGGAGTATAACGATTACATTTCAAAATCAGTCTCATTGCTCTGTTTTGGATTATTTCTAATTGATTTGCCTTGTATTGGGGTAAATTGAACAGCAATGTTGAGCAGAATTGCAAATGTGGAAGAGCAATGGCATCATACAACATTAATTTCGTACTCATTGACAAATTTTTCCCAATTCTTGTTAAGAATCCAACTTTTTTTGAGAATTTTCTCATTATATAATCAGCATGAGCATGGAAATTTAAGTTGGCATCCAAAATTACACCCAGATATTTAATATTTTTTTCATGTCATGACATTGACGTTGTAGGGTGGACCATGACATTGTCAATGTCTTCCTGATTTATTTTTGATTTTTTGCTAAATACACAGAATTTTGACTTATTTGCATTCAAGCTTAGTTTATTATTACAGAGCCAGTTAAATAGGTCATTAAGTTCATTGTTTATAATAATTGCCAGTTCACGTATATTTTTCCCTATTATATAAATCATGGTGTCGTCTGCAAATAAAACAATCTTACATCTCTTAAGCACTTTGACCATATCATTGATATATAATAAAAATAGTAATGGACCTAAAACTGTGCCTTGTGGTACACCAAACATTACACTAATAACATCAGACATACAATTTATAAACTTAACACGTTGGACTCTATTTGACAAATACGATTTAAACCATTTTAAAACACTACCCCTAATTCCTAATTGTTCTAAAAAATGTATCGAAGCCAAGCTAAAAAATAAGATTCTTCATAAACTATAACCTGAGAACTTTTTTTTTTTTTATCAAAGTCTGATAAAAAAATTAAAGATCGTTAAAAAAATAAAACTACTTATGACTATAAATCTACAAATTTAAAAATTATTTCATTATATATATTAACTAAAAGAATGCGCTGCATAAAAAAGCTCAATTAAATTAAAAACGGCATTTTAAAATCGTAATAAATAAAATTTCAATATTTAAATTATTTTCGTAAATGTTAAGCTTTATTTCTTCGACACGTGCAACATTTTTATTTAAACCAAGCTCTTGCCGCCGGTGTTTAGTCGGCCGTCGGTAAGGCGGCAACGCCGCGGCCTGTATTTCGACGATTTCAGTGCGAGATTTAATTTATTCGTAAACAGAGCAGCAAATTTCGGAGGTCTCGCGCTCTGGCGGAAATTCGTTAAAATCTTGTTATGCGTTTTCTATTGAGTAGCTATTATTTTCTTTGGTACTACTCAGAAGAATTCCAGGACAAGCATTGTACCGCAAAATATGGGGTTTGAGGTTATCGGTAGACTGGAATATGTTAACAGACATGTAACAGCTTTCTCCAATCAACTATATGCCAGGAATACTAAGAGCAATTGCTTATGTACATGGAACTTACAGCCAAGAGCAGTCATTTTAGGGTACTTTGCCAATCCTGCTGTATGTATAAAAGCAAACATTTGTTGCAACGCACTCTAACAGTTGCACCAGACTGTTAGTTATATATTAGACATCCAGTATCCAGGGACCATCTTTTTTTGACAGCCAAAACAACGAATGTATAAGAAGGACCTTATACTATGCGCGATTTATATGTACTTTTACTTGGTATAGGTTTTTTTTTTAATTAATAACAGGTCTATTTATCGAGTTGTAGGGTGGACCATGAAATCATTGTCGCTCGTCAAAAAATCAAAGGTTTCTAGATATAAGCGAAAAACTGAAAAAAGTGCGAGCATTTTGAGGTTTTTGCGTTTTTCTTTGTGGAGCCGACCTCTTATAAAGCAGCAAACTTGAAATTCAGATTCAGCACCCCAAACTGTTAAGAAAAAAACTTCAGCATTTGCATATTGAAATTACTGAACATATTAAGCTTAAATAATTCTCTGTCTATAAAAATAATAAAAATATATATTTTTTAAGCCACTGAATAATTACTAAACAATATATTTAAAAGAAGAGTGAATTTCAAAAAACCTGATGGGCACTGACATCTATTATTTATTGATATTTTTACGTTGTTAAACCTTGAAAATTCGATGCTGCTATTATCTCAATCACCTCAATGGAGGGCGGTGGGCGCCAAGATTCTATTCTACACTGAGATGTATTTTAGCCTGTAACCGTTACAGATGGTTTGATTTGAATTAAATTCTAAATATTGTGTGATTCCTAATTAATAACCAACATGCTGACCGGTAATAATGTTTTATACGAATATGAGTGCTCAAAGGGTCTGAATACGAATAGTTCTACTTTTGACTACTAAAATTTATAATTATTTATTAGTTACAAAATAAAGAAGTTCACACTTTTAATGCATTGAAGATCATGAAAGTAGCATTCAAGAGAAGTGATAATAAATATTCTCTACATAGTACTCGACATTCCTTATTTCCAGGAATTATTATGTCCACATTTAAAATTTTTGTTTCCTCAACTGACTCATGTTTTTTTTTTAATTGTGATATTGGTGCTTTTATTTTTTAGTAACAATGAAAAAAACTCTTCATCTCTCAATGAATCCAAACCTGTGCAATACAACAACGTCACTGTTAAAACAGAGAGTAATGGTAACGCTGCCCCTTCTATTCCTGTAGGTACCTGTATTAACATAACTAACAACACCTATTACATGAATAACGTACTAAACGTTAATTTGAATTGTGGTACTCATGGAAGTAATAATACCAGTAACAGCAATAGTAGCAACAATGTAAATAATAAGGAAAATGGTCAGCTGGAACTAAATAATGGTTATTATGAGAGAGAGCTTCTGAAGAAAGAGGAACATGTTATCAAGGATATTATGGATGGTTGTTTTAGTCATGAAGGTAAATAATTTATAAATATCTAAAATTGTAACACTATTATATATAGGTGCGTAGGGTTAAGCAGGGTTTATGTTACATATAAATATTGTACAGGGTTATTGGTTATATTTTCACCGCCCATCTAACTATTTTATTTTAAACTTTAAAAAAATATTTTAAATACAAATAATGTAGCTAGTTGGATGTAGTTTCTGTTAAAACTGACATTTCATATACCGGGTGTCCCATAAGTAAGTAATAAACCAAACATACATTTTTTTAAATGAAACACCCTATGTATTTCCTCAAAAATTCTAGCCATATTTCATATACCTACCTTCAACTATTCTTGAATTATTTTGATTTGAATATAAAAAATATTTTTCTAAACTTCATATATCGATACCAATAATTGTGGGTTGTTTTTGCTTAGCAAGCCATGAACTTTGAAAGGAAATTGAAACTTATGTTACTAATACCTTTTTTACTTATAGGAAATTAATATACAATGACAAAAGAAATGCTACCTTCATTCTCTTCATTTTAAGGTTGAATTTGGGTTAGTTTGGGCCTATACTTAAAGTAAATTGGGATATTAACGATGTAAAGTCCATTCAAAGCTATTGCACTGTTACGTCATAATTTCTGACGTCAAAAGAAAAGAACCGTACGTCTTAGATAGACTCGTACGTTATTTTTTTTTCACTAGCCAAAAGATGTCTCTGTACCTGTTTTCTATTCCAGAGCACGTTCCGTTTTTATCAATTTTACATACTTATTTTCCTTTTTGCAAACTGCTACACTTTATTTCTTGGGAATTTTAATAATTATGAAAATTATTATACTCTCATAAATACCTACAATGCAATTGCATTGTACGTATACATGGTAATTTTATTGATGCAACAGCAGAAATTTATAAAAATAACGTCAATTATTTTATTGTTTGGTATGTATAGATAGGTATCTTTGAATATCAATTCTATTATCTATAGATATAATTTTTTAGTATTATCAAATAAATAAATATTACTTACATTGTGCACAGCTTTCCAGGGTAAAAGTGGCCTACCAGCATCTTTTTCACCTGTGAAATAATGAACTAATTTTAAAATAAGAGCTTGTTCTTTCTCACTGAACCGGTGGGGCATCTCAAAACGATTTTTATTATCAATTATTAGCGTAAAACACAAACCAACTACCAACAAATCAATAAATGAATTAAATCTGTTTGATTATTTTCGTTTTGATATTTTGACAATCGATGTCAAAGATTGCAATTTGACGGACCAATTTAGGACATACGTTCATTGCATAAAGAAAGATGGAATGATATGACGTAACAGCGCAATAGCCCTGAACGAACTTTACCTATTTTCTTACTTACTTGTAATGAAAGTTAGCTCAGTCGCCATTTTGTCATGATAGTTCATTTATTTAATCAAGTATGGCATTGTGCGTCTTTTTGTTTGCATGAGACTTTTAATTTTCTTCGGGCGTTGTTCGTTGTTCCATGCTTTCTTATTAACAGTGATTTTTATATTTTGGGCGCCAGAGTTCCTAGAGACAATGCGAACTGAATATGAATACTTAAATATAAATAAATATAAAGGTAAGAATATCAGAAATTTGCCCTTATAATTCGTATCTCACAGACCTCAATCTTGCGATAAATTGAACAAAGAAATTTTAAAACAACAATATATTAATTTTACAATTAGTTTACAAATATGAGTGATGAAATATGAAAAATTGAAATCTATATAATCAGATGGTAAATATAACTATAATATAAAAAGATAAAAAAGGAAATGAATAAAGCATATTATTGGGCTTTACAATATGTTAATCTTCTGATTCGCTAATACTTAGCTTGTCCAACTATTCTGTAACCATGTGATCGTATTGGGACCTCTACTGGAACTGCTTCTGCCTGTTCCCAAGTTAACGTCTCTTGGTCTTGTCTAGGACTTACTTAGTTCCTAATGTATCGTATCCCTCAGAACACCTTGTAGGTACATCAAGTGGACGAACACCTGCTACTTGCCAAGCACGATGTTTTCTTCGGCCAACGTTGAATACATGCAAAAAAATAAAAACCTAGTCTTAGACCAATGTATATCGGTAATTAAAGAATATTCAGGGAAATATCGTGTGAACATCAGTTGCACATGAGGAAGTAATCAACAATTTGAAAATTTACTGGTTAAAGCAGGTATAATCAGAAACTTGAATTACAATTTTAAGTTGAGCAAAAATTATAAATAACTACTGTTACTCAAGATATCCTTTTCTTTACTTTACAATATGAAATTCAAAAGAAATGACTGAAATTTAAATTCAAAAGAAAATTATGGAATTACGTTCCAATTAGTGACTCTCGGCAAATCTAACTAAAAGATAACTTGAATTTAATGATAAATAGAAAAATAGAGGTACAACCTCTCTATAAACGAGTCTTATATCTCCAAATAAGTAATTCTATTACTTTTTTATTTGGCCCTTGGCACATAAACGATAATTGAGCGTAATTAAAGGTAAAGATAAGATAATCACTATCTCACATCGAGATAGAAATTTAGATAAAAGATTAAAAAAAAAACAGATAAATTTATACATGTGAGATTAACCTAATATAAATGCAAATTAATGTCGGTACATCAGTGTTGAGACGAGACAGGGCGAGTGCTAATAATTATATGCTTGATGTAACAAATAACCTGAAAATTTAATTAAATAAGCCTGGAAAGACAAAATATTAAAACCAGCAATACAGCAGGGAAAATTCGAAGAAATTCTACTGAAAATTCAATTTACTACCTTTACAGGAATATATAGAATTTACTCCAAGAATTCCCCAAATAATACTGTTCAATTTGAATAGAAATAATTACGTTCTCTGTAAATTTGGACTAAACCTCTTTCAAATTACATGAATTTGACTAATGAGATACGCAATTATTCACCAATAAATCGGCATTTTTACCCTGCGGTCACGACAAAAATTAAGATTATTGAAGGTGTAAGCTAAATAATAATGTAATATAAGAATGCTAAATTCTTGTTTAAGTCGAATAAGACTATACGAATCATGAACAAATATTAATTATGTATTTAATATTGAAAGAATTAGTTAAATACACTGCAAGATGAATAAAATATTTCAAGATTAAAAAAACCAGCACTCACCCGTCAACGTCGCCACAAAGATAAAACGACCTCGCTTTCAAAATTCAAGACGTTCAACAAATTATGCTTTTCGATGTTTTAATTGGATAATTTATATCATGTGACCGCTAGTATAGGTCACGCGGCGTCAAACCAAAGAAATACCCAATATATACTAAATATAGTAATCTATAGTAAATTAAATTCATAAATTGTAGTTTTAAAAAGCGTACTATGCTTCCCAATTACCAACCACACGAGATAAGCCTATTCCCGAATAGATGTCACTACTAAATATAGTTACCTACAGTAAAACAAATCCACAAATTGTAGGTATAAACCAGCGTAAAACCTGTGCTTCTTAAATAATTACTTGCACGAAATATACCCATTCGCGAATAGATGTCACTGGCGATTCAAATCCCAAACATCGAAAAACATTCGTAATTGAACTGAATTTGGTGGAGCGGAATAAGCTAATATTCCGTTACATACTTACTTAGTCCGTACCTCCCTACTACCGTGTTACCAAGTACTCCTAGTACTAGTAGTACCTAGGTACTCTACTTAGTTAGTATTTCTATTTAGATGTTATAAATTTTATCTTGCAGAAATCAAATCGTATAAAAAAAATTCAAATAAAATTCTCTACAACTCTGTTTAGTTTTTTTTATACATTTTATAGGTAGGTACTTAGTTTACACTAAAACAAACTTGTCTTTTAAATGATGCCGGCACACCCGTATAAATAAAAAACTATACTTCCATCTTACAAACAATGCTTTCATTATATTTCCCACGCGACAATAAACGATTATTTGAAACATTTTCTTTTCTTGAATCAGTTGTTTACGAGACACATATCGGTCTCAATCTCTAGTTATTATTATTAAACATAATTTTATTTACGTAGGCGTACTCCTTACGTAGTAATACGTACATGTACTCACTCACATGTAGTACGTAATCGCACACCAATACTATAAATATCACGACACAAATAGTAGAAAAACAGCATTCACCACAAAAATTGACTTGCTGAAACGTAAACATAAACAAGAAATGCGAAGTTAAAGTAGGCACCCGTCCGAATCTCTGTCTAATAAATAGACTCCGCGACGCTTTGTTTCTTCACATCTAGTCAGTAAGAGATCAGTTTAATACATGAATAGATTCATAGAGGATTGGTTTAAGGAATGTATCCGTCCATTTGCGAATTGTTATTCGAATACTTATAGTACTCAAATACATTATTAAATATTCGAATACTGGAGAAATGGAATCGAATACAAAATATATACCTTCAATATTAGTAACGAATACGAATAACGGAGACAAAATTTAAAAGTATCCGAAACTCTCCTGTTTTTCTTTTTCGGTTAACAGGTTTCTGGTTTTAGCTGGTTAAAAGTCGTCAGAATTTTCATTATTGCCAACACCTTCGTTTCGTCTACTTTTCTTGTTTTCATGAGGTATAGACATGTACATTTCTTTTGCTTCTTCGGATTCACAAAACTTTGACAAAAACGCTATGTCCTTGTATTTTTCTTCATTTATGGGAATGAAGTTGAAGTATAAGTGTATGTATAGGTAGGTCAAATTCCGAAGATGGAAATTCATTTGACTTTTTTGACTGAACAGAAGAACGTATGGGCTCTTCAAGCTTCATACCATGATATGCATCTCGATTAAACACAGTTCGAACATCATAATTTGCGCATATTATCTCTTATTTTTTGCATCGCAAAAGGAGCTTTTTTGGAGTATTTATCTTTAAAAAATTCACTCCATCCCCTTACGAAATATTGAGATATGGAGATCACATTAAATGGGTCGGGCTTTACGCGAGAAGCCGCGATATTATCCTCCCAATCAGTAGGCGTTTCCATTCGCTTTTTAAGATTAATAAGGCCCATATTTTTATCGCATTCAATATACGAATGACCTCTAAGAGGGAATGTTACTGTGGTGGATTGAAGACGTTTAACTACTAATACCATGTAATGAATAAACCTTACAACAGTGTAATTTTTGTTTTACCCACCTGCACCGTCACAGAAAATGTGAAGATGTGGAACATTTGGGGACAAATTATGCCTAATAAAATGGAAAAGGAACCAACATACTTCATCGGATAAGTATGAAAATATGAGTCAGAGTTTGATACCATATGGATGTTAAAAGAGTAAATCGGGAGCTGTCTACGATAATATACATCATTTGTGATGATACTATACTCGACGCGCCGAACAGATTCACCAATCGCGGAAACAATTCGTCTTATTTTATGATTGAATCGACCCAATGTTTTGTTTTTCATTTCGATTTTTCTTATCCATAATACAAAAAATAAAAATAGAGTGTGTTAATCAAAGTTCCTATGTTTGGAATCAATGGAATCATAAAATAAGAAGAATTATTGTATCCATGTTTTCCGTGTTTGGTGAATCTGTTCGGCGCGTCGAGTATAGTCCATAGCTATAGCTTCATAATCATCTTCTATCCTTGCCCTTCTTTTGCATGCTTTTTTTCTATCATAGAACGTCTGGGCGCTACGAAGATGGAGCTCCTTGAGAGTTTTCAGTACTTTCATTTTTCTCATCTTTTTCTACTGCTTTGACCTTTGCAGTAATTTCGTCGCACTGGCTGCAGATATCAGACCGCAGATATCCGAAACCAATGTTGTACTTTTTTCTGAAAATCTCTGTATGTTTGGTAAGAAATTTTTACCTCCGAATATTTTCTTTAAACATAGAAAACATTTTCGTTATGTTTAAAGTTTCAAGCAAGTAGGTCTTGCCATTATTATCATGTAAGCTGTAATGACTGATTCTTGCTTTGAAAGACTGGATATGCTGGTGGACAGTATTTAGACTACCCGGCTTCAATGTGTTATAATTTACTCCACCTCTTCGATCATTAGGAGCCGTGCCATACATGCTTAACTCTTTTTGTAAATGTTGAAGTTTCATCCCGTGTAATACCATGAACTGCACGAAAAAACTTAGCGCAAACTTTTGCTTCTTTGTAATTTTTTCCGTCACTTTCGCTCATACCTGAGCCCGGCTTAATTCTGACTCTGTACAAATAAGCGACCTCGTGAAATATTGCATCAGCATATCTTTACCTCTAGATCGCCGTCTTTGTACCTTCACTAAAGACACCGAACATTAACTATACGATAAGAAAGTTCACTCTCCGCGGCGGCACGTCAACGGTGTCCTCTTTCCCTGCGCGAAAACTAGCAGGATATTGGCAGGCGACCTTTGACACGGCGCACATTGGTCGAATTTCTAGGAAAGCTGGCCATAATAAGGTTTACCAAAAATAAGACATACAAGTTATTAAGTATTACACGTTTAAAATATGGTGTTTTATACAAAGATGCTTTATTGTTTCATTTTAATTATTGTTTAATTAATCTATATTTATATAAAGGGTGCATCAGTTATCACTAACGATAAAAATCATGTATAAAAATCATTTGTATGTTCTTATATCGTTTTAAAAAATGATTTTGAAAATTAACGGCTCCTTCGTTGTAAAAAAAGGTTTTAAATTTTTAATTTGATTATCCATTTTTTTTTGCAACGGGTGATTCAGGCGTCTCATGAGCAGAAAATGTTAATTGGACGATAGAAACGAGTTGATAAGGGCCTGCAATTTTGCCATGCAAGTATTTCAGATTTATCGCTATTTTTAAAAACTGAACTAATAGTTACCAAACTAGTAAACAATATAGAAGCATCAGTGCAGCTGTTGTTTAAAAACACTTGCTTATATTCTGACTGTCCCGAGATACCATCAAAGCCATATTTACAAATTAAAACTAAATTATAAATTTAAGTTTCCACTTCAGTTTCACTTAGTACAACATTATGGGATTAGGGGTGGGCAAAATAATCGATTATTCTGTCAAGTTTTAAAAAATAATCGATTAATCGACTATATCGATTATTTTGATTAATCGATGATATCGATTATTTCGATTAATCTGTTATATCGATTAAGCGATTATATCGATTAATCTATTAATTGAGAATAATCGATTATTACCAATACTCGAAAATCGATTATCACTTCTAATAATCGCTCAGCCGTAATTGAGATCACATTTTTTTGGCCCCCAAAACTCTATCGTACGAAGGGTATGTTGCAATTTTTTGTCCCACTTGCGTTTTGATAATTTTATACTGATGCTTAGACAAATTAGCATCTACAATAAAATTATTAGAGCTAATACTTAATCAGCATTTATCGCTAAATGTAAATTATGGCTTGCTCAGGTTCGTTAGTAATAGTTTTGAGAAGTTTCGATGCGGATAAGTTACCACATGATTTGTAGCTCATTTTTGCCGCATAAGTTAACTCCTGTGGTTTTGAAGTTTATCGGAGTGGTTTTATTCTCCGCCTTTTGGACCGCTCACTACACTCACTGAACGCTACTGTTTTGCGTCCTTTTACAGCATATCTTTTTTTTTGAATTTTACAACAATTGTAAGCCAATTTTAATTTTTTCTTAAAACCTCTCTTTGATCCTGCTTGATTGGTTCCACTTGGAAATATATTTATAATAAAAAGTATTGCAAGTCGACCTAAACTCATTGGGAAAGTCTTAATATCCTGTTAATTCAGATATTTTTAATTTCAATTTAAGAAATTTTGCATTATTACTTTGGTCGGGAAAGCTTTGAAGTATTTCAAACAATTGCTTATACGTTATACTTAAATAACTTCGATCTGAAGCAAAGAAATAAATAATAATCAAAAATGTATTCTTGTATGACTAAAACAAGTTTTTTTCATAAATAAAATTAGTATATTGACTTAATATTTGTCCCTAATTGCAATATGATTATATGCCGCGATTTTAATTTTAATTGTTTTAAGTCTAAATGTACAAACTTTTTA
>JAEQML010061963.1:0-25056 GCA_016904865.1 Pissodes strobi
TAGAGTAAGTTTTTTAAACAATAAAGGACGCCGCACACATCTCATGGGATTTAAACCTGATAAAATTTTAGTATTTTGTGGATTTCGACCTCCTGAACCAGTTTTTGAGACGCAGGGTGTTGAAAAATTACTTCTTTTTCTGCTAAAATTCAAGTTATGGATGAAAAATCATTTATTTCTTAGTATTTTGGTATTTATGGTGAAGCAAATAAAAAATTAAAACATAACCTTATTTAGAGCTTTCAGCCAATCCACAGAAAACAGTAGTGGTTCCCTTCACACGAAGGAGAGAGAGCCCTGAAAGGGCCAAAACCACTAGTTCTCAACAGAGAAACAATTCTCTTTTCTACAGGGGTGAAATGCTCAGGAAACATTTTTGTTCAAAAGATGACATGGAATTCTCATTCAAAAAAATACACAGATGACCACAATAGCATTAGGCAGGTGTAGAAAAATGTGTGGGAAGCCCGAAGATGACCCTATGGGTGAGACCCATAATAACTATGAAGTAGTAATTTGGTGAATAACGACCAGCCAAGGGGGAGCGAGAAAGTTATTGAGAGGCGTGCAAAGATCCACCTGCTTTTTGGATTTTGTTACTGTGTAACGTTGTAAATGTTATTAAATATAGTATTGCGATTTTCTCCGTTTAGGTACTGGTCGATTTGTGTTATCGATACTCTACCTTACTTCTCGCAACCTTACTTCCGGAGTACCTTCCTGATCCACAGGTGCCTATATCCGTTTGGAGCGCCACTTGACCAAGGTTGTATATATTCTTTTTTGACAAAACTGATAGCCCTTCTCGCTTGAACACTCAAGGCGAGCAGTTTTCCGTATCGGAATTTAGCATTGCTCTTTTTGACCCGAGCCTCAGGTAGATATGACTATCGCCTGATTGTGTCGTTGCAGTAATAAGCAAATTAAGTAGAATGCCTATTTTCTTAAATTTTCGGCCATATCGTCTATAAACGTTGTGTGATGAACTAATGTGGTGACCCCTTTTTTTAAAGGTGAGTTCGACACGATTGTTTCTATTTAAAATGGCTATTTATAATTCACCTTCTGTGGGACAGAATTGCTGCTATGGAATAGAATTCCTTCTGAGGTAGAATTTCACGTTAACCTAGCTAATCCCGCTGTCAGTTAGTCGCAACCACATCGTGGAGATGTACTCCCATTTTATAATAAAAGACTACGCAGGAAGCGCCAGTGTCTACAACTCTACCAGAATCAAGTACAATCGATTTTAATTTATTTAAGTACCTAAATAACCTATATTTCTTAGCGTTATATATCCTTTTGAAACTTTAGGTATTTTGCCTAAATTACCGTGCATTTCTTACCGTTATGTATAATTTTAATTAATGAATTTATAATGAAATTAAACAGCTATAGGTTGTTTGACGTATATCATTTATACTTGTCAATCCTCGTTTCATTTATTGATCGAGCTATCTTACTTACCTTTAAAAGAGACTTAACTTTATCTTTAGTTAGTTAGAGAATTAATTTGGCTGGTGTCCGAAGAGCTGATTGAGTTAACTTTTACTGCATTTGGCTGTAAAGCTCATGGCAGTAATTTATTTCACATAACTGAAGTTTATTAATTTAATTTGTCACCTTGATATCGGAATCGTCTTGAGCTCAATTCGTTTACCTATAGATATTTGACGGCTGTATACGTACATATTTACCTCACATTGATTTGGTATTATTGAGTCACTGTTTATTGGTCTACTGATATGTCACTGCCACGGGATGGATTTAAGTTAAGTTTGGTTAACAATCATTTCACACTGGCTATACCTATACAATAACAAATATCTTATGTTGTACTTGGCATTAATATAGTGAAAACATTTAAGGAATAACTTGTCTTTAGTTTTGATTAGTACATTTGGATACAATATTAAAATCAAGAAAAACAGTGACACACTTCCATATTTATTACTATTTAAATAATTTAAAACGTTCTCACTGGTAAACAAGAAATGAGTACATTGGTGGCAATCAATTGTTTTGAATAACCGTGTTTCAAAGCTACATGTAAAAATGATTTTAAAATTTTGAGAAAACTCGATTTCATCTTTAGATATTCAAAAGGCTGCATCTCACTGACATGGGCCTCTGAGAACGTTTAATCAGGAGATCGAAATCTACAAAAAAACTAAAATTTCCATCCCATGTGAAAGGCCTTTTACTTAAGTATATGTTAGATATTAATACAATTTTTACTAAAGAGGTACAAACGGGAAACTGACTACCATGATACAGTTTTTTGGCTACTTTAAGTTCCTAATGGTCCGATAATCCTAATGAGATCGAATAACGTAGTGTCACGATTAGATCATGTAGCACAATTCACTTAATCGATGAGGTTACTTGAATGGGGGTGGATGCAGGCGGTTATTGGAAGCTAAGCAACTTCAGCGTTGTTTAGGGTTAGAAAAGTACACTTTGGAAGCTGTATCCTGAATTCGGAGGAGATAAAGAAGACTCAGCCGAATTATCGACTTGAATTTACTTACAAAATGGGCACAACAGGCCGAGACCGATAGGTTACGTGCATAACTAATTTGATTGCTTCATAGGAGGAAGAAAAGCGACCTTTCGATGAATTGGAAGGACAAAGAATCCATGCCTGGGTCTACCTTGCAGCAAAAGCTCCGGATATTGAAGGTGTATTTATCGAACCAAGCACTGGTATGTCCCATCCTTTGGATAGCGATTTGTATTGTGGCATAGAGAGTATTTGGAATAACGAAAACTACTGGGTAATGTATATAGAATTTGAACTATTCTCATAGAGTAAAATAACTAAACGTTTTAACAATCATATATTGTAACTAGATAAACTTGCAAGATTGTGCCCATGGCTTAGGTTCTCTCAGTTATGACCTGACGGATCTCGAAAAGTGGGAACACTTGTTAGTTGGGGAACCTTTAAAATGGCGTAAACGAAAAGCGATTGAAATAGGGGAAGATGAAGAAACAGAAGATTCGTGGGACGAAAAACATTTGGACATGCCTTATCCATGGTCGATGAAAATAAGTATACCTCACGATGGTAAATAAATTTTGTTTCTATTTTAACAATAATTCTCGGAGAATGTATTTACTTTCATATTTAAATATATCATGTTTCTATTATACGAAATTATTATTAAAAAAACTATGGTGTGATCAAAACTATGTATAGTATTTTTAAAGTCAGTTTGAACTGCAAAAATCCTTTAGTCGGCACATATCAAATATATTTGCTTAATAACATGATAAATTGTTGACACTCATAATTTGGTAAGTTCATTAATTCTTATAATAATATGTTTGTCGAAACTTTGTTCATTTTCTTCTTTGAGGCACTCATATATATTTAGAATTAGACTAGATACAGGATTAACATTCTCTTTAACTTCGGTGAGACCTTCAAATGGTCTCCAAAAGCCATACTGTGATAAGGATTATTCTTGCATTAATATTATTGTTACAATTTTACTGTTATATACTGTTACTCTTCTAATCTCTTATTTACTGTTTCTTAACAATGTCAAATTACATACTATAATAAACTCGCGCGGTCCTCGCTTATACCATCAAAACATATCCTTAGCCTAGAATTTCTACAATAATTCAGAATATTTCTCGAATATCTAGAATTAAATAAGACGCAATTACAGCCAGACGGAATTCTAGAAACGAAACGAGGTCAAAGAAAGACGAACTTATCCAGACGCTTTTCGTGACAATAACACTATTATTGTTAGAGCCATTCAGTAGAACGTCCTTAAATAATATAATCCTTCCACCTCGGTCGCATCGCCCAGTCCGCACACTCTCGACAAAGTGGCAGTTGGGCGACCTTGCCGATTTGTGTTCTTTTTCTTTTTAATAATAAATAGCGCTTTAAGAAAGTCGATATTTTTTATAAATTTTAGCGGCTAATTACCCCCCCCCCCCCCCTCATTGTCTATACGCGATGCGGTAATAATTGAGGTATTCGTGTGTATGTGGACGAGATAGCGGTCAAATCTTCCATCCAAGCGTGATGCTTAGGTAATGGAATGGTTGCGGTTTGATTCCTGGCTGCGACAAACTTTTAATGTTTTTTAAGGTTATGTTGTTTTTTATTAATTTAGTTCAAAGCAAGTGAGTTCGTGTTTGGTTTGGTGCATTGTTTGGTTTTGAGTCTTTTAGTACTCCGAAGACGTCAGTCTCATTTCAGCAACGCACGCGTTCACCCATGGCGGGTGGCCGCTAGAATCCTGTGATTTGTGATATTTCTTTAGTGCAGCGGCATTATTTTGGGCGGGTTTTCGATTTTATTATTTTATTTCCCATGTTTGCCGGCCGTATTTTTCTTAAAAGATCGTAGTTGTTTTTTATATCCAACGCATGTGCTTAAAGTCTAATAGTAAGTATAATAAAGGAATAAATGGGCCTTTTATTTAACCGAACCGTTGCTAGTACATTAAGACGGGTAGTTTTTCCAGAACCCGAAACAACTATTATTATAATAACGATTCATGGATAATAATTATAATCGATCATCCTGCATTATATGGGTCTATGCTACCGCATATTCCGCTACTGTAGACTGGCACCAGTGCGATTATTATATATACGGTCCGACACAGCAAGAGGAGATGGAAACTATAACATTATTTGAAATTTAGCAGTGGCCAATCAGACGGGATATCCCGCCAGTAATACAACATAGCCCTCCCTACTCAGCGTTGTAGCGAATGTTGTGAATATAATAATATATGAGGGGCGATGACTATTATAACGTATTATTAGTTTGAATCTGAAGTATTAGTAAGTTGATCATACCTGATATATAGCACATTTAAACTGACTTGACATTGGTTAAATATCCTTTTAACGACTTAATTTCTCACCATTTTAAAATTTCATGTTTCGCAGCTTTTATTCATGTTTCTTCTATATCATCATTGCTTATTTACTTAAAATTACCCACAAGTTTGTGCATTTCCACATCTTTGAATTAAGTCATAACAGTCATAACTGCCTACTATAAGCTATTCAGATAATTCACATTAATTTAGGTTCATTGTAAGTGATATTTTCAGCATATCAGAAGCTCACCTGCCTGGAGAAAAATGCACCACTATTAAATCGGGGCATACATTATTTCTAGAAAAACTCAGGTGACCATTTTAATCAATACAAATTTTTAACCTACTATCATATAGTATGATGTAATATCTACAAGGAATATAATTGCCCTAAATGAGAGGTATAATCCATGCATATGTTCCGCCAAGCTCGAAGTGGCATAATCTCTCTATGAAGACCTGAGAAGAGCTAAACAACAAGAAAAATCACACTTCGTAATAATTATCAGCGGCGACCTCAACGCTAGAAATTGTGCAACGAAAACCAGACGACACGGAATACATTGGACAATACGGCTTAGGTAATAGAAATGAGAGAGGAGAGATGTTGGCAAACTGCCTGAATAATGAAAATATATTACTGTCTAAATTCAAAAAAATTCACAAAAGCGGAACAACGAAAATGGACATGGCAAAACCCAAATGACACCAATCCCCAATCGATTTTATTCTTTCCAACGATAGTAAAATGTGCACTGATGTGTGTGTGCTTTAATTAGATTCCATGCTGGAGGAGATCACAGGCTAGTAAGGGCATCAGAAACAACCAAAAAGCTCTTCAAAGCCCAACGCTCCCCAACTGGAGGTATTCTAAAACAGATAGAAAAGAATACCAAGAAGGTCTGCAAGCTAGACTAAGAACAATGTCAGTAATCAACTTATTGGTGTTGGCAGAAAACTTCAAATCTCTGTGATTTTTGTGATATTTTCGGGGAATATATCTATACTAGTTGATAAGCCTGTCTCTGCCAGGCCATGTATATACAATTTTGTTATACGTTAACAAAGGATCATTTGCAGAAACTATAAAATTTCTAGATAAATAATGTTGGGTGAGAAAACTTTGAGCAAACCTTTTAGAAGCATGCCATGTTTTTCTTCGTATTCTAATATCTTTATTTTTATGTTGTTATGGGACCTGACCCTTGAAAATGCTACATTACCCGTGACTAAATACAGGATTAGGTAGATACCTATACGCCCACCTTACTTAAAGCCTGTCCCTGAGATGTATATGTTATGGAAAATGTTAATCTAACAGGAAATTGTCGTTTTCGTAATACAAATGGCAAATCTGGTTGTACAGGAGCCAAGTCTATTCTTGATATAAATGCAGGGTTTCCAGTTGAGGTACCTGTTAGGATCGTTGCACATATAAGATTTTGTGATAGTTTGGATGCTTCTAATCGGGTGCCGTTACATAATCCCCTTCGGGTATTTAAATTCCTTAGAAGCATAATAATTGAACCCACTTTGAGTTTTAATCTATGTGGTGGCATTCCCGAAGGCTATTTAAAAACTCAATTGGATAATTTTCATTTTCTGAGATATCATCGCATTCTACTGAGTCAATACTTAAAAAGGTAAATTTTTCTCCTTCCAAAATATTTAAAACTTGCTCATTAATCTGTATTACATCGTCATTTCTACGACACAGAATGACTGATTTAGAGTATATTGCAACATCAAGCGGCTGCAATCTTTGAGCGAATATTTCTTCTACAATAGATTTGTTGGCTATCATTGTATGTGGGATTTCAATAATGTCTTCCCCAAGACTGCTATCATTAGTTAATTGACCATTTCCCATTTTCAATAGCCAAGAACTGTGCGAATTGTCTACAGATCGTACATTTGTACTCAACTGCAAAATTTTAAGTTCCGACCACAGATGGCAATATTTCAGTGATGTTTGTATAATTGCTGCTCTATGTGCGTGAGGCACAACTGGTAGACACTGACGAAAATCGCCACCTAACAACAAAACTTTGCCACCGAATGGATAATTATTATACATAATTGTTTTCAGTAACTTATCAATAGCACTAAGTGCATAGCTAGGTGCCATCGTTGCCTCATCCCAAAGTATTAACTTTGCGTTCCTGATCTGAAGCGCATGTTTAGTGTTCTAATCACTCTTTACATCGGGCTGCGCATTCGCTATTTTATCGGGAATGATAAAAACAATTTTGTTTTTTAATTTTTTCTCTTTTGTTAAATCAAAAATAAAAAGACAACAGTTTTTAGAATAGCATCTTAGCTATCTTTCTATAAAAAGAACAATTTTCTAGAGCAACCCACGACTTCAGTAGAGACGACACAGACATATAAACATTAGCATTTTATATATGTAGATTCATTTGGTGTAGTGTACACCAAATGAATATAGATATATTCACCGAAAATATCACAAAAATCACAGAGATTTGAAGCTTTCTGCCAACACCATTAAGCTGATTACTGACAGGAGAAAAAGAGATGGCAAAACATCAGAAAACTTTAAAGAACTGAACAAACTAATCAATGTAAGAAATCAGAATACTAAGATCATAGAGGAAACCATCTAACAAAACTGTAAAATGAAAGTATTGAGCTCAAAACGTAATAGTAAAAATCGAAAATGACATTAGCCAAGCATCAAAGCACTCCACTACAATAAAACAAACTTATAATGAGAAAAATATTCAAAATGTTGGATCAGAAGAACTAAAGATATAACCAAAGATGAAATCAGAATAGCAGATGAAGAACAAATGTTAAAGTTCAGAACAAAAATATATAGAAGACGCAATCAAACTATTAATGAATACATTTATTCACAAAGGAAAAATGCCCAAGGAATGGTACAACTCTGAAGTCATTCTTCTCTTTAAAAAAGGTGACAAAACCAACTTAGAGAATTATACCTATATCTTTTTTCTCACACCTTTATAAACTACAGAAAAACAAAACCTAACCTGTGGAACAAACCAATTTCAGAACAGGATTTAGTGTCACAGATCATATATATACCATCAGAACCTTGATAGGAAAGTTCACAGAATACAACGTTCCAATACATTTCGCCTTCGGCGACTTCCAAAAGGCCTTCGACTCCGTAGAGACAGAAGCTGTAGTAAGTTCCCTTAAAAACGCAACTATACATATTAAGGTTGGTAAGAACACTACAAATAAAATTCTATTACAATGTAGTGTAAAATGAGACGATGTCATATCATCCAAACTCTTTACTCTCACACTCGAAGATGTTTTAAAGAATCTAGACTGGGATAACAAAGGCTTAACATCAACGGCACCTACCTTATCAACTTAATATTTGCAGATGACATCGCTTTAATTGCAAACAAGACTAGAGACCTTAACGAAATCTTGCAACTACTAAATGAAGGTTTAAAATGAACTTCACCAAAACCAAACTAACGAACCCTGAAAACGTTGATGTATCAATTCAAAACGATCCCATTGAAAACGTATATCTGCGACTCATAATTAAACTAGACAAAGAAAATCAGAGCGCAGAGATCACCAACTCTCTTGGGCAGCTTTTGGCAAACAGTTGTACATTTAAAAATCGCACAATACCAATAAACCTAAAATCCAAAGTCTACATACATATCGCGTCGGTTAATACCTATAGAATGGAAACCATATCATATGTAAATCTTGTCTAATATTATTTTAGTTCTTACAAGACGTTTTCCTGATGGCGCGAAGGTAACACAGTTCAAGAGAACACTGGTAGAGGAATATGCTCCCTACGTTTGTGAAGACGGCCTTGTACAGAAAATTACCCGTTTCACAGACTTCGCTTGCACGGATGTTGAATCGGTTGAAGAGAAATTTGAAAACCGCCACGATAAGCTCATTAGGTGTGTTCTGGATGCTAAAACTAATTTGGAAGTTGAGTACTTCACGGCAGGTAGAGAAGACAGCGTAATAAGTAAGTAAAATATACCTATATATACCATTGCGCTAAAGCAAGATGTATTTTGGTATATGATGCGATACATGAAAGTTGATCAGAATATTGAAGGGCTTGTGGGAAAAAGGTAACATGCCACAAAAGTAAAAAAAAAATGGAGAAAACCTAGTTTGGAACTTTCAATTAAATCCTGAAATCAGATTTTTTATTGTAATAAAACAGCATCTTTTTTAATGAAGCCTTTATTCTAAATAGAAATATACCAAATAAAAAATACAAACGGAAATCTTAACTCAAAGAAAAAAAAATTTTGTTGAACAACTTGGTTTATTCCTTTTTGAGAAAAAAAAATTGTAATATTTCTTTATCTCAAACGATTTTTCTATTTTATTCGTCTAAGTCAAAATGCTCCGTTTCCGGATCGTCTTGCGTAACGCCCAGCTCAGCGTAAACATCGTGATAAACTGAAGGAATATAAGACATTAATTAGTTCCCTCATTTTTTTAGCTTATTTTCATTACGAGGCACAAACGTAGTATATTTTGGGGGAAGATCCCTTAGACTTATTCGATTTCCATTTTTTACTCCTCGCTTACAAAGGATATTGACAGACTTATACTCTTCATTTAAAAAGTGTTTCACACGCATTATATTGGATTTGTCCGGCTCGAATCTAGAACATCTAACTTGACTAAATCGTGAAGCTTCTTTTTCGTTTGTCGTCTGTTTTTTGTTAGTTTGCGTTTGCAACTAGTAAAAAGAAGTAAAATCTGTTTGTTGCATCTTGATAACTTCAAACGGATTGGTCTGATAGATTTGTGACGTTATTTTTTTTTCTATTCTCATTCAGAACGAAATCGCGATCTGAGGGTAAATGTATAGTCACTTACAAGAAAACGATGTTCGATCGCCAAAATCTTTTTTCTCTGACTAGTTGCATATATACTGACATTAGGCCCCAGTTTTTGCTTTGGCTCACACATTTATCGATAAAAATGATAAAGTATTTGTTAGGAACATGTCGATATATTTCAGTAACACACTGACAATTTCACCACTACCTCTTTTTATCAAATTTTAGGTCCAAGTGAACATGTATCCCTGTTCTGTGTTGCAACTATGAACTCCCAAATTGTACATCCACGCCTTTCTTAAATAAAATGCCTTTCCTACTGTCAAATTCGGCACTGGCAATGCCTGTTGTAAATCGAATGAAATTACTTCCTTTTTATCTGTTATTTTGGCATGTGCAGACTCTTTTATCAAGTCCTGTTACATCGCCTCAAGCCTTCTCTGATGCAACTCTAACTTTAACTTAACTTGTCCACTTTGTTCAACATTGTCTTTATTTGATTGTATGTTGTAATCACATGTTGAGCATGTGTTCGTTTTTGGCAGTTTAAATTCTATATTATATTGTGAGCAAAAAACTCTTCTGTAATAATTTTCTTTAACTGGGAGAATATGTTTGACATTACACCAAGATACATAATAATCTGTATATAAAGATGATATTATGGACAAATCGACTATAATATTGGATATTGCTCGAATACGCTGATGGATGGACTGAGTTATCCCTTCAGATATTGTATTTTATCTATTCGTATGCTTGCCTCTCTTATCAGTTTTTGGAGTAGAATTTCCTTCCTTTATTTGGTAACATATATTATATACCCGCTTTTTTTAGTCCTATAGACCATGAGCTGCCAAAAATTCAGATTTGCATACTTCTTTGTCGGTGGCATTAATCTTTATGTAATAATGAGATACTTCTAGAAGATGTATGTCGTCTGGGTAACTCCTTTTATTTGGAATACATTTTATTCTGCCAAACAAATAGTTATTTTTTTGTTGCTCCCGAGTCCCCAGATTCCAAAATGCATGAAAAATGTCTTCTTCTTTTCCCATTAGACTTGTTCTATGTCTTGTCTTTTTTTTTCTCCCAGTCCCTATTCTTAGAATGAAGTTTGCTCCAGCGTGAAGGTGTTGACTTTTCTGCAGAAATTATATAACCTCTAGAAATATTTTGTTGCTGATCTGCGGCATAGTTGGGCTCACCTTCTCCTGAAAATAGATATATTTTTGCAATAAGGTATTAAGCCACACACATTTTTCGTAGAAATTCTGCTAAGCATATTACGTACAAAAATATTACTGTTGTGGAAACACCCCAACATGTGTATTAACTTATCGTTTTTCACCGTATAGTTTCGTAATATCACCCTGTATGTTCGTAGAATGACTGAGCCATAATTAACCTCGGAATAGATTTATGTCACCCCAGATAAATAGCAATTTGTGCATTTAAAATATCGTATTTCAGTTGCTCCTTAGTCCGAACCTGGATTGTCAATAGAATAGATTCCATTACATGAAACAATTGCTAAAAAGCAAGTTGTTACTCTCCGTCAAAGAAACCGTTTTTAAACGTTTAAATTTAATGTATCTTTGTCTCCGTCAAGTTTATGTAAGCAACAATATGTCAAATAAAGAAAGAACATGTTTCTACCCTCTCGCTCTGCTGTTCTTTCTGTCCGCGCCGGTAGAAAAAATTAGATTTTAGTGCCTGACAAACACTCACCCGTGAAGCATCGATCGGTCCAGTAATCGCCCGGCTTGAGTTTGGCGCCAAGAACATCTACCAAGTCGTAGCTCTGTTTGACGCCAATATAGTTTTAGTCGAAGAAAGAAGTAATAAAGTGCCTTACAAACACTCACCCGTGAAGCATCGGTCTAGTCATCGCTCTGCTTGAGTGTGGCGCCAAGAACATCTCCCCAGTCGTTGCTTTGTTACGCATTTTCCTAAAACCGGAACGCGGTAGCGTCCCTCCTGTTGAGGGAGATTGAAGAAGGTAAAATGGCGGTTGGAAATTTGTAGTAGACCAATCTATTCCTGTACTCGAGATTCGAATCAAATGTTCGAAGTCTTATAGCCCTGGTGAAGGTTTGAGAAAATTGCAGAAGCAAAGTAACAAGGTATTTTGTGTGAACGGAAACGCAGTCAGTTGAAATTTTGAAATAGAGAAAGCTTGATTAAATTCAGTAAAGAGAGAAGTTCATGTTAGATTCAAATAATTAAGAAGTTTTGTTAGATATTAGATATATACTCATAGTTAAAGTATTTAGTTTAATGTGTAAAAGGATGAATGCATGAAAGTATTTAGAAAACATTTTTTTATTGATCATATTTAATGCAAATTAAATCCTGCATTATTAAAATACTTAATAAAAATATAATACATGTTTCAATTCACACCCTATGAATACAACCCCACCTACCTATGGTAATACAGTCCACTAATTAAAGTGGTTAATTATAAAGTTAATTATTAAGGAGGGGGTGTCCTTTGTGGTGATAAATGATTTAAAAATTAATTGTTTATACCAACCAGCTATAGTCCGAGAAACGCAGTACGTAATTACACAACATTTCTGCATTATTTCGACGTATTCTGTGTAAAGGCAACAAAGCAAATTTCGATATATAGGTAAAATATAAAATTTTATATTACGCTTAAAAACTACAAAAACTTGTGCTGAAAAAGGGAATAAGCCACACGAAATAAACACTTACCGATATACCTGTAAATCCTTCTGTTTTAACACTCACTTTCAGTAACACGGTAATCTTTATCATTCACATCGTCTGATACAAAATCAGACAATTCACTTCCACTAGGTACTACCCTCATAATCAACTTTTCTTTTAGTTCAGAGCAATTTATCGTCATCCATCTATTAAATAACCTGTGGCAAAGAATTCTGGATTTTACCAAAACTGTCAAAAAAAGAAATTCGCATATAGAGGCGTCATCTCCTAATCAATGGTTGAAATACTTGTTCAGAAGTTTCGTGGAATGCTTACAGGAATCTTGCAAAGGAAGTCTATTTTTTTGAATTTATGTAGCTTGTTACCTTTTTCCCCCAAACCCTTCTATTATTGTTCTCCTGTAGTTGTTGAAACTGGGTCTTCGCTTCTTTCTTCTTCAATCATTTGGGAATCTATTGGCTTTCATGCGAGTTACACAATATACTATTTTGTCCGTTGTAACCGATCTTATCACGTATAATTATTCATTTCTCAACCCCAAATACCGATAGGGCGCTATAGTGCACTCTTTGAGCTACTTTTGGCAAATGTATTTTAAATTCGTTGAGCTTCTAATAATTACAACAGCACCCTAAATCGAGAGATGGTACATCCTTGACAAAACAAGAAGCTTGCCAATAATTGATACCCACGAAACGCAGAGATAAATACAGGGTCGGATTGCACAGGGCGGCTGACCGAAAGTTCCTCAGAATATTGGGTGGGTCGATTAAACGCCATAAGAAATAAAATTCTTACACTAAATAAGATTCACTGCGTTGAGTTGTACGCCGATTTCATTGCCAAAGTGAAACGTAACTTTAAACATGCAACTCAAGGCACACCTTTAAATCTCATCCATGGGAAATTATCTATGCGACGAATTACAACCGAAATACTAACAAAACGTAATAGAAATATAAAAAAAAGTTCGAAATGTTTATAAAGCTTTGTTCGAAACTTCAGCCATGAAATCCTAGGAGCAGAGCCACTACACCTTTTTTAATTGTAATTCAGAAAATCAAAGTTTAATTTCAGATAAGGGAACATGTATTTCAGAATAGGTACTTGTAATTCAGAAAAGAGAAATTGAATTTAAGAATCGTAAATTTAATTTCAGAATGGGGAAAATGAAATTCAAATTTGGAAGTTTAAATTCAGAAAAGCAAAATTGTAATTCAGAATAGTAAATTGAAATTCAGAAATTGTAAATTCTAATTTAGAAAAGGGAAATTGTATTTCAGAAGGTGTAAATTTAATTTCAGATAATGGAATATATAATTCACCTCACGATGACATAAAACATTTACGTTAATCAAATTTAATAATATCGTTCTTTGCATCTTTATAGTAGAAATACCAAAAAGTGATAAATAATGGAGGTGAAAGATAAATGTGGAATTTGTAGAACATCTATGACAAGAAACCCAGTCGTTAGATTGTTGCCGTGCAGGCATCTTCTACATGCCAAACGTGCAGAGCCTTTAAGGGAACCAACTTGTCCAATTTGTAGAAGTTAGTATGAGGAAAAGGTAGAATTTGCTAGAATAATTTATAAACTAAAAATCAAATCAAGACAGACAGTGAATAACAGCATGCGCAAACAAAGGAGATGGTTGGGTAACTCTAGCTCAAACTTTGGGTGTAAAATATAAAACTGCATTTCACTGGGTACGATCGGAAAGAGATAGTATGCTTAAAAAGGGTGGAAACAAACCTAAAGTTTTAACTAATGAACAAATAGATTTGTTGATATAATGGGTTGAAGAAACCTGTGATATAACAATTAAACAATTACAAGCGAAGGTACAGGCAGAATTTAAGCCTATCTCCAACACAACCGTTGTAAATTATTTGGAAGGAAGAGTATTCACTATGAAACAAGTTCATACAGAACCAGTCTCTAAGCACACTCCAGAAAATAAAAATAAACGTGCTGATTATGTGCGGTCACATTATAATTTTATCCGCCAAGGCAAACAAATTGTTTGGGTCGACGAGACAAACTTCAACTTGTTTTGTCGACAATCTCGAGGACGATCCAAAGCTGGTTGTCGGGGCAGTCCAACAGCTTCCTTCAGGTCGAGGTCCGAATATTCATGTATTTGGTGCTATTTCTGCTTCTGGTGTGGTAGCAATGGAACGGAGAAGAGGTTCCTTCACGGCGCTCTTAGCAAATGAGTGGATCCAGAGACTAATGAGGACATGGGAAGAATTGGGCAATCGCTTGTCGGATTTAGTCATTGTGTGTAATAACGCTCCCTGTCACTCTAGGCTAGAGGTTGTTATTAATGAAACGGAAGCTACTTTGTTAAAATTATCTCCGTATTCGCCAATGGTGAACTCGATAGATTCAATTTGGTCAAAATTAAAAATGGGGTTTAAAACCAATCTTAGAGTCCCTGAGGTAGCGGCTCCAGGTATTCAAGAGCAGAGGTTGCAATATTTGGAGCAAATAATTGGCATAAGTAAAGAGATAATTATGGGAGGGGACTGCGCACGTGCAGCCCAACACTCAACCACATTCCATGCCGCAGCGCTAGCATTATGTAGAAGATATGCCAGTTGGTCAGTGAAAGTTTAAGTAGCGTATAATTAAGATATCTATGTACTTATTTTTAGGTCATTTTCCTGAACGGATATTAAGTTTTTAACATTTGTTATAAAATGCAATTATTTGTAGCGTTTTTATGTTAAATGTGACTTTATATTAATTTTCTAAGCTTATAGGTACTAAGTAAACACTTAATTTTTCAATATTGAACCGCAAAAAACTTTATTATATGAAGCTTTATTGGTGATAAAGTAATAAACGGGGATAGCAAACCCCGCTATAGGAGATAAAAATAAAAAAAAAAGACTTAGATATTTACAGTTTCTGGATTGACATGTTACCAATTCTGGATTACATATTCTTATTTCTGATTTTAAAATTTGTATATCTGAATTACAATTTATATTTTCTGAAATTAAATTTCCCCTTTCTGAATTACATTTTCTTATTCTGAATTACAAATTCCCATTTCTGAATATTATGTTCCTCTTCTGATTTTCAAATCCCATATTCTGATTAATAACTTCCTATTCTGAATTACAATTTAAATCTTCTGAAATTTAATTTCCCTTTCTCAATTACTTTTTCCGCATTCTGAATTACAATTGAAAAAGGTGTAGACTTTTCAAAACTACATTTTCTCTTTTTTTTTCTCAGCTCGTATTTGTCCACTCCTGGACGTAGGTCTCTTCCATCTCTTCCCACTTTATCTTGTTTATTGCTGTCCTCATCTACTGTCTAATAATTAAAGTCGTAATGTAAACTCTTTGGGAGTCTAAAACCTAACAATAATTCCATTTTTTGTTAGGTAAATCGTGGACTAAATCAAGTGAAGTGCCGCATGGGTTATTAACAATGCTTAAATTTTTATTAACTTTATCGTTACCTATATCAAAGATTAAAAAATTCTACTCTTTGCCTATATCTTGCATTTATATTTTAGAACATGTTTACTATAAGAACAGAGATACTGTTGATGCTGAACGAACCATATTTCTCAACAGCATGGCGCGATTTGACGGTCTCGAAAGGATCGAGATTCAGGCTGATAATATATGCACAGAACATTATCGTGGAAGAGACGACAAGTAAGTTTATTATAGAGAGAAGTGTGACATCAGCACGATCGTGAATATATAGGGATATAATATAATAGAACCATAGACATATAACTAAAGGGGTTATATGCCTATGAACAGAACAGCATACATTTAGGAAGGAGATAAGAGCTAACAAAAACTGAGAGATTGTAAACAACACTTCTAGAGATATTTAGCTTTTCCCGGACCTTGTATTGGTTAAAGAAATGTAGGGAGCTAACGGTACCATCGCCAGTTCGGAAGCATCAATTGATTCGGTAACTATCGGGTATACAGAGGGTGACAATTCGAAAAGTACTCTAAAAAATATATAAAAAAAAATAAAAAAATACCATTTCTAAAAAACGCCGGGGAATAAAAATGGGTTGGGTACCTCACTCACCTCTGAAGCACTACCCTCAACCACTTCAAAATCTTAATGGCGCTACCCAGCTTACCTGAAATGTTTTTCATCAGCGTTACCAAAATTAATGAGACTAGGAGCGAAATGTTGCACAATTTAGCAGGAAAAATTACAAAATAAACGTAAATGATGAAAAAGGATTCCAACCCTAAATTAAAACACTATTTTAGTGCTAAAACTATATTTTTTGCTTTGCTATTTTTTAAATCTCAAAATTTTGTTACCATTTCGTACTTAAATCTCATTAATTTTGGTATCGCTGAAAAGCATTTTTGATAAGCCTTCCAGAGAGGTGTCATAAGATTTGAAAGTAGAAGAGCATAGTGCTTCTGGAGTGGGTGAGGGTGGTGCGCAAAATACCTCAGTTTTATTCCCCCGCGTTTTTGTAGATGTGATATTTTTTGGCTTGTTGGTATCTTCTTTAGTGTAGAAAATATAGCCATTGTAAGTTTTCAAATTGTCACCCTGTATATGATATTCCATGCTTTTCCATCAAAATCGATTAGATATCGATACTTTTCGTGTCGGTTATTATTATATTGATACTCACCAGTACAGTGTCTTTCACTGTACTCACCAGTACAGTGCCTTTATAAAGCCACTATACTCTACACTGGCGACATATATGAAGGGGTAGTCAAAATATCCTTGGCCAAAATATTTGATCATATTTTCAAATCGTTTTTTTTTGTCCCTAAATACTTTAACCCCTTGAAACCTGTTTTTTTTACGACAAGAAAAAATATTTATTATATTTTTTTCACGAATAGACATAGTATAATATTATTATGTTACATAGTTATTTTTAACGTTTTTTTCCAAAAAAAATATGTGCATAATTGTGCACAATGCGTATCAGTGGTAAACATTTTTTGGTAAGTTACAATAATAAAAAATTTAATGAAGTTGATGAAAATAGAAAGAAAATTGCCACAATAAACTATCTTCGATGTTACATGACAAAGCAGTTTCGTTCTTTTTTTTATGCACAGATAAACTTGACTTTTTTCTCAAAAGAAATTAGTTTTCTTGTTGCATTTGACATTTTTGCAACGCTTGCCCTCTTTACTGCCGTCAAGCTGAGGTAAGTGATCTACTGAATCATGCCTTATTTCGGTAATGGGTCTAATTTCTTCATGATACCTTGGAAATTTCCTTGCCGGTTTTTGAGGTGTGCTACTTGGCCTTCCTCTTTTCCCTTCTGGCATTGGTTTACCAACATTTACTAGGCATTCTGCTAGGCGCAGTCGAAAATCTAATAATCCCATTTGGGATTTTTTTTTTGGTACACCTAGACGATTACTATCTCTTCTGTACTCGAACCAACTGTTTACCACTGCCAGATCAACGGCATGAAAAGTTAGCCTGAGTGTCCACTTCCGAGAACGTATGTAAATTCGGTATAAACCAATCATTTGATTTAATAGATTTTTTTTGTCATTTTTGTCCCACCGTAACACAGTATCTTCATTACCAACACCAGCAAAATTAGAGGCAAGAACTACAGATCGAATGCCCATCCATTTGACTAGAACCACATCTCCATCTTAGCTTGAAATTTGGTCATTAGATCCTCTTCCTCTTGCCTTCAACCGTTTGTCATCAAGTAACGGCGGGTTGGTGAAGCGGTTTACTCTTATTGTTCCAGCTGCGTATATTTTCTTAGATTTTAGTACTTGCAAAATTTGGTATGGAGAAGTAAGCTGAAGCTCCAAGGCCAAAAGTTTTTAGCTGATTGGCATTCAAACCTGTAGAGACATCTTGATATATTATAAAATCATAAGCAATGCCAGATTTGCCACATAAAATAAAAACTTTCACGCCCCACGGTGTTGGTTTGCCTTTTTATGTATTGCTTGATTGACAGATTTCCTCGGAAAGGTATAATTTGCTAGTTTACACAAAAGTTTTCCTCTAATTCCAGCTCAGTACAACTTTTCTGATTGCTTCATATAAAGGACAACCTATCATTGCATGCTGGTGGTTGCTCTAAATTATTCACACAATGCAAATGTGTGCTCAGTTGAAAGAATCTATCCCCGGTCACCGTTTCATTGAAAAGGTTTATACGTAAACTGCTATTCCAAAATAGACGAACTTTGGGAAATTTCAGGCATCCTATAGCCCGTATGCAGCCTAAACAGACTTTTGATCTCAGTAGCATCTGTCAGTTTGAAAACAGTGTTTTTTTGATGAGCATAAATATTGGTGCTCAGCTATTTTCTGAAACTGTATTTCGTCGATATAGGTCCATTTATAAACTCGTAGAGTTCGTAATGTTGAGGTTGGAAAGTTCATAGTTGGCGAGGTTTGGAGTTCACAGTTCATTTTATGGCATTTATAAACATCGTCAAAAAGTTGGGAAAGTTCATATTTGATTGGTTAAAATTCGTAACCAATAGAATTTCGGATATTTTTCATAACAATTAACAATCATAACCCCATAAAAGCAATAACAACAAGCGATGGGTTCGTGTATGGTACTTATAAAGACAATGGTAATAATAAATAAACAAACAGCAATCAAAGAATTTCTTTCGGACAGCAAACAGCTGACCTGTTAAAAATGGGGTGGTGCCACTAAATGTCAAATCGGCTATTGACAATTGACAGCGACCACGTGTTAGTACAGTGAATTTTCATTGGTTGGAACGAACTTTCCGAACTCCGAACATAAAATTTGGTATCTCTGAACTTTGCGAACATCCTGAAAATTACCGAACTTTTCGCCAACTGAGTTTATAAATTGAACTGAATGATTTCATTAGTTCAACTTGAACTGAAATTTCAACTCCCAACTGAGAACTTTTCGACTTTATAAATCCAGTGTATATCTTTCAAAGTAATTCAAGGGGCTCAAATCTTTTCCATCATTTTGTGAATGGTTTTCTTCGATAACTTCATCCCAAAGCATAATAGGAGTTTGAAAATCTTGCCAATTCCATTTGACTGACTCTGGTTATTAGATCACATAAGATATCTGTTTTTATATATTTTAGGTTATATTATAGACAAGTTGTATATGATATTAACAGAGTGCCCACCGAAGGAGAACAAGGCGCATCAAATCGTAAACCCATTTTGGTAAGTTCAATATCAAAAATGATTCAATTTAGATAAATAAAATAATAACTAGACAAAGTACAAAACGAAAAGTATTTTTTAAGAATAAGCCAATTCGCATCTAAATCCTGAAATAGAAATATGTGTATTGAAAGTTAGATGTTCAATAGTGTATTAGCCTTTCAATCCTTTTTTAGTTCTCTTTTCACAGAGGTGGTAACAGGGTACATACACAGGTCATTTCTTTTACCAAGGCCCTTTTTTACCTTACGAAAATGTCAGCAACGTGATTTTATTAAATTATTTTTTGAAGGAACTTTAGTAACAAGTCTTTGTTAATAACCAGGACTAATAATTCAAATATTCAATATTTTCATTTACGCTTTCAAGACATTGCTACTCAAATTTCCAAAACTTGAAAAAACTGGTTTTAAACTAACAATTATATTTGAACCCAAAATATATAGGCACTGACGTGGTGAAATACCTAAGTGCAAGCAACACAAATGCACCGGTAGTTCTCCTAGAATCCCAAAATATATGGCAGACAAAATGGTGCTCGTTTCCAATTAATTTTAAACGCGAATATATGGGTTTTAAACATAGACATATATGCCTATGGTTTGAAGCGCCATATGGAACTTAGTCCAACCACAGTTTAAAAAGAGATATCTATACAGGGTGCTACGAATTCGAGTGCATGCATGGGGATCTCGGGAATCGTAAGAGATACGAGGTCAGTTAAATTAAGGCAAAGTTGCGCAAATTGATGTTGCCGATGCCGTTTTGAAATTTGAAAAATCCTGAACACTTCCGAAGATATTCGGAAAATACGAAATTTTCTAAAATCGTTTTTATTTTCTTCTGACGTTATTTGAAAAAATATTTTAAAATAAATAACACTTTTTCATTCCCATTTTTCTCCTCTATAAGGAGGCATAGTTAAATTTAAAATCCGACGTTTCGTCTTCTAGCAACCATCATCAACTTATTTTTTTTAAATACGGTCCTGAATATATTTTTTTGTTTTTCGTTGCCTTTTAGCCTGCCTAAGACAAGGACGTATCGCAAACATAATAAAAATTCATATGTATGAATTGCCCATCTCTGTCTTAACATATTGTTTTATTTATAAATCCGTCCTTATTCAACGCATTGAAAAACGATCAAATTCGAAACTTTTATGTTGAAATGAAAGTATGAGTAAATTTGGGCTAAAAGTATAAATGTTTCCAATTTATTCGTGCTTCAATGCGTTGAATAAGGACGGATTTATAAATAAAATAACGTGTTAGACTGAGATGAGCGATTCATACATTTTAGGGTGAATATTTCAAAAAATTCTGAATTTTTCTTATGTTTGCGATACGTCATTTCTTTAGGGAGGCTAAAAGGCAACGAAAAACAAAAAACAAATTTCCGAGACCGTATTTAAAAAAATCAACTTGATGATGGTTGCTAGAAGACGAAACTTCGGATTTTTAAATATAACAATGCCGTCTTGTAGAGGAAAAAAGTGGCAATGAAAAAGTGTTATTTATTTATAACGTCAGAAAAAAATGATAACGATTTTGTAAAATTTCGTTATAAGTGTTGAGAATTTTTCAAATTTTATAATGGCATCTTGTTGGACATCAAATTACGCTACTTTGCCTTAATTGAACCGACCTCGTATCTCTTACGGTTTCCAAGATCCATGCATGCATGCACTCGAATTTGTAGCACCCTGTATACTCTGGTCCAACTACGGATGCCGAACGAGTTAAAAGTGGTAATCAGTGATAGTACCTACATAAATTATTTTGATAGCCGACCAGTTTTAAAACCTTATAATGGAAATATCGAAGAAACTTGAAAAACTGTTGGGCTTTGTGTATACTAATAATTTGTTTTTCAAGGGTCAGGAATTTTTCCAGTTATCTCAAACTTTTCACCGAAAATGTTCGGTCTTAAATTAGGCCCTAAATCAGAATTTGCTACAATTGCCAATGACGTACGTTATATTTTTGTTTTAAAAATGTGTGACTAGAATCAACAAAAATTTCATATGATTATTATGATACCTATTTAGTACTAATATTGCTTTTATATATAGTAGTTTTGTAGTCCATAACTTCACTGAACAAGAAAGTGCCCTATGTTTGCCTTGACATTTTAAATCTTGTTTATAGAAAGTAATCCAAAAGTTTTTAAGAGACGAAGAAAAATCGCCATATGATGATATCAGTACCAGAGAATTCAATATTCGAGGTAGAGAAATATATCTCAAGTACCACTATGGCAAAGATAACGTCACAGCGTCCACTAGAACTTTTATTAAGCCACCTATATCTGAAATGGGCGAAGGCATGACTTTTAGGTAAGCATGGTAATGAACGCCGATTTACCCTATTCACTTACTTACTGTAATTTCCGCATTTTCTTCAACATCTGTTCATTTTCTGAATCCCGGTTCGCAGTACCAGTGTGTTGACCCCCTATTTCGTTGAAAACAAATTTACCTAGACTCTTGGGCAACTACCCATATTTCTCCACCTAGTTTGAAACAACCTCATTCCTCTTTCCAGTACTCAATTCTATCCCCAGTTATAATTAATGTAATTAATTGAACGTAGGCCAAATTAGTTTGCGTTTTAAAATAATAAAAAACAATATTTGAGATTGGGTATTTAAGGGAGCACACAATTGAAAGGGAGCATTTTCTTATTTAATTAGTGGTTGGCTCAAATCTAGTCACGTATTTTCTGATATGACCTTGTATTTAAAGTTCGCCATACAATCAGTCTTTGCAGAGTAAAATGAAAATTTCACTGGTATGACTATTTAACCGCTGTAATTTTTACCTTGTATCAAATTTTCTAGAGGATTAGATTTTATCTGAGAGCCTGATAAGTAAAAACTAGCCAGTCAAGCAATTACGGATTAATAAAAAAAATCAATTAGCAATAATTCTCATCCGCAGTGATTTACTTTGTACCATACACTTCCTGAAGATTAATTCATTCGTGGCTTATGGTAAAACAAATTCTACAATTTGTACTAAATAAAATACAGAATGACGCTAGCATTAAATGGCTTTAATGGGATAATCATATTAAAATACCCGAATAATAATTCATACTAAATAAAAATTACAGAGTGGCGCTAGCACTGAATGGTTTACTAAGATAATCATTAATTTCTCTAGCACATACAACAAGAAAATGTTATCAAATATACAGGAACCCTAAGCATTATGATCTTGAAATTACACTTACTGTCTAGGACTTAACGTTACACCGGAACCTGCTTCTGTAGTCTTAATCGCTTCTGTTGACTGCTTCTTTGTTGGGTGACGAATTTCAAACAGCCTTTCTTTACGATATAATTACTTAATTCTTCCACGAGTCTCTACTGAGAGACACTATTTTGGGTTTGGCCAGTACAGGGACCATAGTAACAGACTTGAAAAATTTAAGTTATTTTAAAAATTTTCCCAAGCCTCTTTCGACATTACGACGTACTGCAAGTGAAGTTTTAGTTAAGACTTTAAAAATTTCCCGAGTACCACTTGGACATTACGACGTACTACAAGTGAAGTTTCTGGTCATACTGTCAAAATTTCCCGAGTCCCATTTCGGACATTACGACGTGCTACAAATGAAGATTTTTCAGATTCATTGTTAATTTTTCGCTTTTATAGCAACCTTTTGACTTGTTTGTTCCCAGAAAGATCTGGAATCGGCACACCTGCAGCAATAAAAACAAGTGCAGTGTGGTATGACGCAAAACATTTTTACATTCCGAACTTAATTTCGTAACAGAAATTAGCTCACACATGGTTTTTAAATCCCAGGCGGTAATTTAAATTTTGAGGTCAAGACTTTTTCACTTTTGTTTCAATTGGCTGGGTTGTGGAAATTTTTTTATTAGAAACGTGGTTTTCTGTTTTGAACAAAGTTTGGGGGGCCTGGGTTTTGAGCCTTGCATTTTGTGTTAGCTATTTCTTGAAGTCAGTTTTCTCTAGTTGCGTGATAACATGCAGTCAAAAAATCTAAACTACAAGTCTTCCGTGTTTTAAAATCGGATCCCGTATCGTGTGAAGTTAAACACCATGCTGTTTATTAAACTATATTACAATGGTAAGTGGTTTTATTTTTAATCAAGCTGTGTTAGTGTGTTAGCTGCTTTTCGTATAGTTTTATTAGGCAAAATGATTATCCCTTCTTCGCGATTCTGGCATTACTTCGTGAAAGTTAGACGTCAATTTGTTTTTACATCTTGCTTAATAAAATAAAATAATTATTTTAATTGAACATTTTGTTTCCCTGGTTTTAATTCGAGACTTAGTTTAATTTTGGAACAATTAAAATTAAATTTTAGAACAATTGTCGAATCAAATTTAACTAAATCAGGTTCTGGCCCTTGGCGAGCATCACAAGCACGAGGGGAACAATTAGAAAAATATACAGGGGTTGTGCAACCAGAGAATTATGTCAAGCGATAAACTCATCTTCAAGAAATTTTATTGGATATGGTTTATTAAAACGGAGGTTTAGTGCATTTTGCCGAAGGTTCCAAACCCCAACATAGGAGATATGGTTTATATTATTATTTTTCATTGTACAAAGTGGCCAAAAAAACTTTGATACCAAATTTACGAACAATTATTTGGCTAATTAAAATAATGCATTTAGAATAATTGTCGGGGCTTGTATATGGTATAATTATTGAAGTCCGCGCAGGTATGCGTCGCCTTAAGCGTACAATGTGTTATATGCGGCTCGGGATAAAAGTAGGGGGTCACGTAGATTTGACATGGCAGAGTGACGCTCTCGTTCCCCTGTTTGGGAACTTTTACAAATTGAGTAGGCAGACAAGAAATTGAGGAACAGATTCTTTGTGATGACCAGAGGCCGCTTCCGAATCTGATGTAAATTCCTCGCTAGAGGTCGGCGCGGGACTGGGTTAAAACTATTTGTTCCTGTGATTCTTCTCGATTCAATTCAAGCACCAGGAGCTAATCCACATTCGAGTGTTTTGGTGCGCGGTTGTTGTCGACTGGGAGGTTCGGAAGGTCATTTTTGACTTCTTCAAATATCTGCTATATTGCGACTCGTCTTAAGACATGACAATATTTACGTTATTACAATGCTTGTATCGCTGTATACTAATCGTTATCGAGTCGACTACTCATTTAAAAGTTCGTCGAGTGCAAATATTCTGTCAGACAACGTCCATCGCGTAAACTGATCTCACTATTAGTCCGGAGGGAAGGAAGGTGGGCCCACCAAAGCTTTCCCAGCTATCCAAGGAAAATTGTAGATAGCATTCACCATAGAACGTAGGTCAGTGGTATGCTGAATCAAATGTAACAGAAGGTTAGTGCACAATGCTTTTGTCTTGGGCAAGACATTTGGAACAGCCTATAGATGTATAGGAGTCCACGTGATAAGGTTTATATTAAATTAGAACAAAACTTAGGCTTACATTCTCGTTTAGAAGAACAAAAACGTTGTTAACC
>MU193184.1:203-25055 GCA_016904865.1 Pissodes strobi
TATTCAAAATAAATTTTATTCTGTTGATGAATATTTGAATTTGCTTGGTACGTTTGCCGGTTGATTATTTTTTTCTTGATATTTTTGTAGGAGTCTACAGTTATGCGAATGTGATATTTTACTATTGTTTTAACGTGGTTGTCTATGTCATGATTTTAGACTGGAAACAAAACAATGTAGTCAAATAATCGAAAGTACCTAAGTAAAGTGCTACTACAGAAAATATAGTTACACTATATTTTCTGTGGTGCTACCTAACATCCTCTGTAAGAGGATGCAAAATGTACAAAACCTTATTTATTCTGGAATAAAATAATTTCCGTAAATAAAAGTTATATAGAAAAATAAACAAACTAATGCATAGTGATAAGATACATTAAACATAATGTTTGATAATTAAATTTGTGTTGTTCTTTTAGATGCGACTAATTAAAACTTCGAAGTAGTATGCTGCCGTCCAAAGCGAAATTGCTGTAACTGCAATATGCGCGAAACTAAGATAATTGCGTTTAAGGTTGTTCTGCTGTTTTTTACTGAAGATTTTTTGTGAATATTTTTTCTGACTTTTCAGGTGTGGATCTAAGGTAACTAAGTTTAAATAAATCGATTGTTATCAAAAAAGTAATGAAGATTTTGCTCTTGTTGCTAGGAAATCACTTAATAGTCGCTGAGGAGCCTGCATGACAAAGTGCTCTCTTCTACCAAGCCACTAGGCCGTATGTGTATGATCCTTACCGTTACGGTGTAATTGCTGTGCAACGTTTAAACTTTTTGGTCACATTTACTAAGCCAAATTGCAGTATATGTAAATAATGAATATGAATCTAAACTATTTAAATATATTTTTGTTGCACAAAAAATTTTTATTTAAAGAGATGATTAAAAATAATAACAATAATAAATAAAAGTTACATATGGTAAAAAAAAAATAATAATTTGGGCCTTATGACGAAGATTCTGCTTCATATTCAGAGTTAAAAATAGGTAAGTTGCTCCAAAATTGTTCTCCATATTCTGGAACTATCGCATTTATAATTTTTAAATGGGTTTGCTTTTTCCCTCCTCCCATTGGGCGCTCGTAGAGTATCTAGTTTACTTAAGAGTGGGTTTAGTCATGACCTTTTCCATTAAACAATCCAGGGTATATTTTCGGTCCAAAAAGAAAGTTTTATATTTTAAGGTAAGCTTGCCTCTTTCGGCAATTTGGACGATGTCTGATACATGTAAACGATTTTGTTACTTTTGGTTTAATTTTGGAGCTGATGACCAATGGCTTCTACAAAATCATCAAAATCATATAATTTTAGCTTTCTTTTCATGGAAAGCTCCACATGATTGTGAAAGCAGTCGGCCGACATTAAAGGCTCAAAATAAAATCTGATTTCCTAAAAAGTACAGTGCCCAGTTATTGTTTTGACAAGCACAATTGTCTAGCCAAATTTAATTTGTTTTGTATCTCTTTTATACTTAATGCTATCTTCGCTGTGGGGATGAAGATAAAATGATTAGCAAAGATCGCACTCTGCATTTAGCAAATGATATTTTTTACTTTTAACTTTTTTTTCAGTAAGTTTCATATGAAACTTTAGTATCTGGAAATTTTTATTTTAAATCATTAAGCAAGAGCGTAATGGTGATATCCCTGCTTAGATAACGAACATTAGGCGCATGTTCCCTACGATAGTGAATTAAATGATTCAATATGAGATTCTATGTCTACATTTTTTTACCGGTATTTTTCCTTTATTTTCATATGGAACCTAAACTAAGGAGAGAAATGAATAAACGTATATAGCGAAAAGGCGGCATCTGTGGTTTGCGCAGGGAATAAGCGGTATCTGCGTGTGACGCCGCCAGAGATACAGTAATCGGCTAAATTTTTGTCAAGAACATGCCTGGTATGATCTCTGTTTGGATTATACTTATTACTTCTTTGTTGAGCCAAAGCTAGCATACGCTGGGATCTACTATAAGGACATCTTATAAGGCTTTTATACGGATTTTAATTTCCCATCGAAATCAATTGAATTAAAACACTACACAAGCTAAAAAACAATAGGAGAATATAACGAAGCATCTCCTCGCTTTGAAAGGCAGGTAGACAATAAACACCAGTGCAAAGCGAAAAGACGGTAAGTTAGGTTTACAAGGAGAAAAAGCCGTAACTGCACACGTCGACGGCCCCGATACTGTCTTTTCGCTTGGCATTGAGCAGTTATGGCATTTTCTCTTTGTAGACCATAGCAATTTTGCAGTTACGGTAAATTTCAATAATGAAAAACAAATAGTAATAACTGAACTGCAGTGTTCTCCATTTCTAAGGATATAGTTTGGTCCATCAGAAGTCCAAACAAGACAAAAATAATAATAATTCTTCACTAAAACGGAGTTTTATCCACAATACCGAAACAGATTTTTTGCACTGGACGCGCGTTTCTCTAACCATGTTAGGCATCATCAGGAGCGGTTAGCGAAACGCGCGTCGAGCGCAAAAAATCTGTTTCGGTATTGTGGATAAAACTCTGTTTTAATGCATTTTGCCGAAGGTTCCTAACACCAACATAAATAATTCTTCAAATCAAAATATTTTGCCGCCTTTTGTCACAACAATTATGAAAATCACCATACATGGTATTAACTAGACTAAGGATGCGTATAGATATATTGAATTTTGTAAATTGTGCGCATGTGTGTAATAATTCCGAAAGATCTTCTGGCGTGCCGTATTTCGCGTGAATTAATAATTTGGAACAGTGAGAAAATCACTTCTATTTGATAACAGTTAGAGAAAAAATAAATATTCCACATGTTTCTAAATCTCCCTAGAGTCAAATCAGCTTTATAATTAAAATACGTATTGCTACACATCTTGATTTTAATCAAAGAAATACTTCATTCGTTCTAAAATGATACTAGAAAAATTAATCCAAACTGAAGCTGTTTGACTATAACGTATCATACTTTAATATTTGTATACACTTTCCTTGCATGAAAAACAAAAATGCAGGAATTTTCAAATTCCATTTATTGCCAATGTTTCATTTATCGGCGATAAACGTCAAAGTTCAGAAAACGTTCAACGGTGAAAAGTGACGGAACCGTCTTATCAAACGTGGCTGGAACGTGTCGTCCATTAAAAAATTTGCAAATCGACTTGAATTTAATGGGCCATTTTAGTTCAGTGAATATCGATATGGCTACATAACAAATAGGATGCAAAAGCCTTAGCTTTCGCACAAAAACATTATTTTTAGCGCATAAAACCGCATACATCAATCTTCTTACATTAATCCAAAAATATTGACTGGCTGAATTTAGTCGTAAAATATCAATTATTCCTAGCAACTGACCAGTAGTTTATATCTAAGCAACGACCTATGCGCAAACAACAAAACTGTCCACAACAGATAAGCCACAATTATACTCTCCAATATGAACTGCTAATCAGTTGTGTAGGTTGAATATTTGTCTGGGTTGGATAATGACCGGAACAATCAGTTGTTTAAAATTGATAAAATCATGAAATTATCAAAGATTTGTAAATATGTATTTATACAGTAATCTTTACCTGCAGTAGCTATCAAACTTCTTTGAAGGGATCGACTAATTTAATTTCTAAAATGTTGAAGTTGTTTGTTCTCGAATTACTTTAAAATCAAATAATTTTGTCGACCGTAAAAAGCCTCTCGGACTACTATGCAAGAGATCTACGGTTCAGCACTCCTTTACTCAAACAACGGTTCAAGCAAAGCAATCGAACTTTATTTGTCAGTTTTCAGCTTATGGAAGACAATCGAACATCTTACTACCATTAAAAAAATTTCAGTTAATATTGTTGCTCTTTTGTTCAGAAACGATGACACAATTGACAAATATTGCTGCATTTAGATTCATCAAATAAGGAAATATGTTCCAGCAGATATGTGAAAGTTCCTTTTATCTCAGTTATATGTTAAATTTAAAATGTATGGAGTTTCTTAGTCGCTTGGGAAAAGGATTAAGAAAGCAATTGAATATTGAATAAAATAAATACGCAATATCATAATATTTTCCTTGCATTAGCACTCTAGATTTCCTTGTACTTTTTAAATCAACGAAAAATTTATGGGTAACTTCATATATACGCTATACCCAAATACAACTGGTCAAAATGTTACCATTTGATAACTATTATTTCGCACACATGTACGGACTGTAAAATATAAAGCGCATTGGCCACAGTCGAATGTAGTTTATTATCACAATCTGTTATAGTACATCTAATCTACATTGAACAGGCATAAAAATCTCTAAGCGGCTACATCAAATGAATATTGATTTAAAGTGCCGCTCATGTCCAATATTCATTTGATGTAGCTACTTGTAGGCTTTTATGTTGGTTCAATTTAGATTATATACTCTATACCTACCGGCATGTAGCTCTCACGAAGTTATATTGCAGCGCGCACGCGCAAAAAATAATTTGAAACGTTGCCAGAGAAAAACTTAGAACTTACGTTGCGCTATCTGTCTTACTAACACCCGACCCGTGAGTAAAAAGTTGGGCTATTCTGACACATTGTTTACAGTGATTGTGTGGTTAAATAGTATATTAGTTATTGGATTAATAGATAAAATTTACATTATATGTTTCAAAGTAGCGTTTGAAATTAACCTATGATATCCTGATATCGGGCTTGTTCTGCTGCAATTTTTTGTAGTATCTCGGCATCTCTTGCAGTTTTAACTTCTACATCAGTAAAACCATCCACTTTTTTCTCATATTTGATGCAGAGTATTCCAATGTCACGACCAGATCTTCCACGGAAATTTTCCTTTTGCAGCTTGTACTCTCTTTTCAAAAACCCCGATTTGTTTCGATATCGATCTAGGGCTAAGACTTACAATATTTGTATCAATATGAGTTTTATATATTTCTTTTTAAATATTTTCTCAAACGATACATTAAAAAGTGTATTAAAATTTTCTTCGATAAGTTACCAAGCATGAACATTCAATACTATATTCCTACCTCACCCGTTGTCAATGATTTAAAATCTCTTGCACGTAGGGCGTTCGCCAGGGCCCGATGTGGGATCATTTCATGAGTCCTCCCAACCTTAGTGGTGAAGGCGCATAACTTCATCGGCCGAATCTTCTTTGTGTCCTACACAGCTCCGCTCCACCGACATTCTGGATCCTCATAAAGTGCATATGCTTGTTCAGGTTCCATATCATGAAGGTCATGTCCTTTTTTCATCAAGGTTATGAAGGCTTTCACCCCACCAGGAAGTGAATCTCCTAAAAGGAACATGGCCTGCCTCATTTTTGGTGTCGATCCTCATAGTTCTCTGGCCCGCCCGTTCATTGTGCCGTAGTATATGAAACACTTAGTAGGGTTACCATTATTAGCGTTGTCGCGCTAGCCGATAGGCTTCCTCGTTGCCTGAGATTCTCGAGTATCCTAGAACCCAGAGAAGACTGGACTATTATCCCTGGCCGAGCTCCTCCCAAGCATACTACTACACTCTATAAAATTCAAGAGCTCTCACAGCAGTGTTTTCGTGGATAGATGTGAAAACTCTTCGTACCTTAATTTCAAAAGGTAAAATCAAGCCTCGTCTCGATGGTTCCTCGCACACATCCGCTCCAGTACCACTATCCATTTTGTAGACCACGTCTGTATATCAAACGATTGCATTAGCAGGGCGTGGATGCGTTTCGCCACCATCCACGCAGTCCTATGGGGTAGTTGAAATCTCCGGGGCCTACATGATCTAATAGCGAGTAATAAGCTATTTCGTCTCGCGATTAATACCGGGCAACCTTCAGCTGCCCTCGACCAGCTATTATTATCTCTGAAATGGACAAGACCTTTCAATATAGATGGAGACTTCATGGTCCCGATAAGAATGCTGATCCGGTAGCCCAGTTAGTCACTATAGAGCCTGTAATTTCAAACTGTGCCTAAATGAGCCCTGGAAGTAGCCGGCTGCGTACTCCTCCATCATATCATGGTTCCCTACGTCATAATCGGCCATATCACAGCCGTGTACATCCAAAGAGATTTCGGCAGCTCCACGTGCATTAGATGGGCCTTTCTTGATGTGGCTGCCAAGTTCTTCAGTAATACACCGAAATGTTTAGGTTGACGCTTTACACTTCAAAATTAGGCCCAAGAGATTGATGGCGGGAATAATTTGCCTCCATTATTCGATCCTTGTAAAGAGTACTAGTTCGGCTTTGTCTAGGTTGATATTGAGCCCTTCCTTCTGGCACCATTCTTCTACCATTCAGAGTGCTCGTTGCATGAGTTTACCCTGTGATCGATATCCTAATCATCGATAACAATAACTAAAATCAGCATATGCTCGAGTATAAAACTACGCCTCGCTCAACTCACGCAATAAGTTGTCCACAACCAGACATCCAAACTAACTTAAACTTTTATCTTCATGGCCCGGATCCATCTGAATTAAAGCGGCCGGTGCTACAGATTGACATATGGCAGTGGCGCACACACATACTAGAGGAAGATCCTGTGGCACTCGACAAGCGGTGTGTGTGCCAAGATGTTGATTGACACGGTTCTTGAATAGTTGTAGGTTGTAATTTGAGTGTGAAAATATCTGTAAAAAAAGGGAAATCTCGGCTACATGTCTGCAGTGTTCCAGACTGTCCTGATCTCATGTCCGGGCGGCCGACGAGATGCACAGCTGAATGTAAACCAGCAGCTTTAGGGTGTGCTTAGGTGCGGCACCCCATATGTGTGAGCAATATTCTAAGGACGGTCTTATTTTCACTTTGTAGAGCAAGAGTAGCTGCTGAGATATATAGTTTTTTGTTGCGAAATAGCGCACCAAGTATCTGTGTGTCTGATTTTGCGATATTAGCAACCTGGTCATGCCAGGACATATTGCTGTTGACCGAGACACCCACGAGGATGAAGGAATGGTCGATCCTGCCATAATGTCAAGATCTCCGTATTGGCTTTCTTGGTAAACGTGGCTACTTGGGCTTTTGCCGCATTGAACCGGACCAAGTTTCTGTCGCCCTAAATTCGAACTGTCCCCAGATCTTGATTAATTCTTGTAATCTGCTCCTGACTTCGGTGATAAGTCTCAGTGGCTGGCAAAGGTTTTTTCTGATCTAAATTTGGAAACAACGGTTCTGTCATCTGCAAAACTGTAAACGGGATTATTGGTTTGGGTCAGCAGGTCATTAATATAGATGCGGAACAGAGTTGGTGAAAGTATTGCGCCCTGTGTTACGCCCGCATTAATGGTAAATGTGTCTGAGATGTGACCATCAACTGCAACGTGCAGAGATCGGTTCTTAAGGAAACTGACAAGCCAGCTGCAGAAAGACGCTGGTAGGCTGAAGGACGGCAGTTTGTTGAGCAATCCGTCATACCATACTCTGTCGAATGCCTTCGACAGATCTAACGCAAGCGCTCGACATTTTCCGTAGTTCTCAATAGCTTTACCCCATATATGAGTGATAGTGACAGAGGCCAATATATCTCCTGTCGATTCCTCTTTGCGAAAGCTGTATTGGTTATCTCTAATTATTCTGTTGGTCTCGAGGTTCTTGAGTAGTTGCTGATTGACTACACGTTACATCACTTTGAAGGATGGGTAAATCCCTTTTCTGTAAGGCAGAGAAAAAGTCTAGAAAAAATGACTTGGTTTATTGGCACAGTTCATTAACACGGCGGGTATTCCCCGGTCCTGATGCGTTTTGCACATAAAATCTCCGAAAAAAAGGTATTAGAAAATACTTGTTAAAAATTGATTGTAAGGTATGAAAAAAAACAATAAAACTATTAAATTTCCAAAATATTTCTCAATTGCCAAGAATGGCAATTATATCCTAAATATATTTTTAATTTTCTCAACATAATAAAAATATAAACACACACAATAATGAATCCCCAAGTTCCCCAACTAAACTTTTTAATAAATCACATCCGAGCAGAAATCCTTGGAGACTGGTTATTTAAAAAACGCAAAATACTACAAAATTCTGAGGTTTACCAATTAAATTGTGGCTTTTACAAAAGCAGATATTATGGCAAGACAGGTAGAGTTTTCTTAAGAAAATCAAAAACCGCTATAGAAAAAGAAAATATTATTCTAAATAACAACACAACACAAACAAAAATCGTACAATGAGGTTTTTAAAACTTCGAATTCCGAAAACAAAAGGAGAAAAGTAAATTATCTGGAGAGGTTGGAAATAATAATAAAAAAAGCCAAGAATATAATATCACTGAATGGTCAACTGGACTTAAATGGTTAAGGACCTGACAGGATTTTAATGTATAGTGTCAGCATATATTATTGCTCGGAGGAGACCTTCTACATTGCGTCAAATTTCCTGCTTTACATGATGTATCTAAATAGCTAGCTTTTGAGATTTTGTGCATGTATTATTGTGGTCGATAATACAGAATTGGTAATCATGTTAACAGTTTACTACTGTAAAACAGTAAAACAACATTGTAGGCAATTTACATTTTATTTGCAATGATTGCATTAAAACCTTGAATCTCTAGGAAGTAACCTAATGACCAAGGCCAAAATTAACAATTTGATCTGCCTTATTATTTTCATAATGTTAATAAAATTAAAATAAAACATTTTACTATAATAAAAAGCATTATACTTACAACGTGTATACATATTTGTTACACCAAAAATTAGGTAATATTTTATTTAATACCAACTGTATTTTAAAATTACATTGCGCAAGTAAATTCTAAATTTAAATGATTATTTTTCATTAAATAAATACAATTTTATAACATCCCATATAGGGTAAAATAATGGCCAAATATACTCTTGCAATACTTTATATGATTAAAATAAATAGTAAGTCTTCTCTAATGTATGTCGTAATGCAAAACCAAAAAGTATTCTTTTGGCAAAGCTATAATTTATCAAAATTTAAAAAAGGGCCAAGAACCCTTAAAAACATCCCTTCCATTAGGATTAACCAGACATTAATAATCATCGTAAATTTGGACATGTACTGATCACTTTAGAATCAATATCAGATAAGTTGTTAGTCTAGGCAATCACTAAAAAATAGTGAAACTGTAATGTATGTTTTCATGAATATAAATGAAATTTCAAATAATATTATGTTTTTGATTTAAGAACTCGAATTCAAGTTTAGATTTAACAATAGCGCATCATTATGACAATATCGTTATAGTATATATTTAAAGCGACTGATACATTCTTTAAGCCATATTATTTGGTCGGTACTTCTCGCAATTTTTAACGCCTTTGATGCCGTCTTGATAACCTCATGTTGACCCACAATGATTTTAAAAGCTGCGATTTTGATAATATTTTTATATAAATTTGCAATATTTATGTCTTCCTTGCCTTATCAGAATTTTACTAATAAAACTACGAATTTAAATCAGCCATGTTCCAGAACCGTAAAAGCATATTACAACATCGAAAGAAAAGATATAGTTTTGATACATATTTGTTTGCTAAAATGTTGATGTCTCAGGAGACCTGCTAAATGAATGATATATTTATTGTTCGGTATCGCTTCCAATAATATCAATATTGCACCATTGACGTAGAAGCCAATGATTGAATCGAACCAGCGATTTATACGACAGTCCTTTCATTCTACACCAAGACACAATACCTATGTAACCACTGAGTGCCCCGAGTTTAAATCGTCCAACTTAAATCAAGGAAAAATTAAAAACAATTATTTTGATTTTACGGCTGAATTAGTACTAGCTTTATAATTTGTGCTTAATTGTGTGTCAAGGTTATGTTGATATAATACAAGTTTAGCAGTTAAAAAATAATTTTGTCCCTAACATACAGAACACAAATCATGTCAATAATTTGAAACATACTTTTTTAAAGATTTTAGGAGAAATGTACACATACATACATAACTAAAATATCTTTAAAAAAACAAGGTATCTTTTAGTATCAAGCTCTAAATTTTGAAACTTGGAATTCTGTATAAAATAATTAACATTTGCATTTGTAAATATTATAAAACGCTCTAATTATTGCTTATAACAACTAGAACGAAAAGAAATAAATAAACCCTTAAATCAATTAATATGATCTCAGGTACATGGAATAGAAAACAAATTTGCTGCAAAAAGTTCTACAACATTTTTACTGACACTGAAACAATTTAAGGGACAGGGAAAAAGAATCAAATGATAAAATATAATTAACAAAGAAATCAGTCTAGGCATCAAAACGCAAAAAATAAATTGCAAATATTACAAGAATTGCGTGTTCAATGGATATAGTGATTAAATTATTAACTCTTTCATTTGCTATGGTTGACCATAAATTATTTTTGCTCAATTTTCATTTCTTTAAAACGGATTTTCTACTTCTGCAATTCACATTTTGTTTTCAATTTGTTGATCCGGTACGCTTGATTAATATTCATTTCTTCCCCTATAGTATGTCGCCCTGGAACCTTGCCTGTTATTTTGACATTTCTGGAGACTTCGACTACCCTTAACTTTCACGCTTCCAAATATGTTTGTTGGTCTCAATGCTATTTAGCGCCATGTTTTCTTTCCAAAATTTAAGGCAATTTCCAAATAACCTGGCAAAGCAAAGTAGCAAAAAATGGGGGACTTTGAAGGAAATTCCTATATGCAATAATATACAGGGTGGATATTGGAGGAAAGACCCTTAGTTATTGCAGAGCTATTGAAATTTCCTCCACTAATGAGTTACTACGAATATACTTTTTAAATTTGGCTGTATTCAAATATATAAAACATTTAATTACCAGAAACTTTAGTATCTTCTTCTTGGTCCACTTTGATAATTTGGATATCTTCATTTTTCCCATGATTCTAAATTGATACACTAAAGACTATCTGCACTAACAATTATCACGAACTATTTGAGGAAATATTAAAATATCGGTATTTTACTATTTTGTCACAATCTCACTTCTAAACTAGGTAATTTTAAATATAAAACGCCATGACAAACACAAAATAAATACACATCAGTTAAAAATAAATACTATAAAAACTGTCCTCGACGACGCGGTATTTTCAATAATAAATTAGTAAATATAAGGACCATTTTAACACTATTTAAAGCAAAACAAAAACTAATAAATGACTTAATACAGCACTTCCCAAAACGCAAATCCATAAAAAAATTGTGGTATTAGATTCCTAGTCCGAAACATTCCACGGATAAAATATCGCATTAAACTTGTTACTGATCACATCATTTCGATTTCTCAAAAATTAATTACACTCAGGCCAATCACGTGTGGGGAAGAACAAATTTTGTATTGACTCGGCGCGGCGCCTCGACGGCAACCAACTGAATTTGTATCATTCATGTTATCGAAATTTTAAAATATTATTCATCTTCGCTTGGTTATCGGTGATTCTGTGTAAATAATTTAAATAACTTTGTTTTTATCCCCATTATCCCTATCAGTTGGCTATTTTAGTGTATTAGTATTTACTATTATGGTTATAGTGTTTTTGTTGTATTAATAGTTCGCGTGATTCTTAACGTCGGTGTGCCATATGAGATTATCATCGTTAGATCATTGGCAATAATAAGAATAATCTATTTATGAACAAATCCAGTACTTAACGGTTTTGCATGTATATACATTAATATACAAGGTGATTCACGGTCGATGGTAGGTTAGACGTTTATAGAAAAAGAAAGCAGGATTTTTCTGAAATTTTGGCATCTTACATTTTCTTTCCTGTTCTATCGATCTAAAATATTTTCAGCATTGCGACGTTGCCGCTTCTCTCAAAAAGTCTTAACAACTTTATTTTAAGACATTTTTAGAATCGCTCTTTTATTATAATACTTTTTTGTTAATATTGCCCTATACCTATTTCTATCCGTTTTCGAGATACAAAATAATTTGTCTTAAATATGGTCCAAAACATAATCCTAATTAAAATTAAGTAAATTGGTGCTCTCAATTCATGAAAAGTTGATATTTTGGTGGTAGTTTAGACAGACCCGATGTATTTAATTTACACCGAGAAATCGACTCCATATCATACAGGGCGTGCTAAAATTACTATTATTTCCGTTATTCATAAAAGGGGTCAGAAGTTCGTTTTTTAAAATCAAACCCCCTGTATATTACCCAATAAATTGAAAGACGAAGAAAAATGCTTTAAGATGGCATATCATGTCCCTATACCTAAATCATCGAGTTTTCTTAATAAAGCCGCTTTTTTGTGAAAAATTGTTTTGTATAGATTTTAGTTTTAAGTAACCATGGAAATATCAACCTTATGACAGTTTCGTGACTTTTATAAGTAACTTAAATGAATTATTGACGGTGTTTAAAAATATCTTATTTTATTTTTTACACGGACAATGTGACCAAATCATTGCTAGAACTTTAACCACAATGAAGGAAGGAAGTAGAGGAAGTTTGTAAGATTACAAAATACTTTCGATAACTATGGCTCAAATTTAAAAGCGCCTCCAACATTACCTAAACCTGTTACTTTAAATGAAGACAATATTGTTAATATTATTTTGAAATATTTTTATGCATATCAAGAAGCTTCCATTAGTAGTGCAGAAGAAGATTTGGGTGTATAATATGCATCAGTACAATGAATTTTGGAAAATCACAAAATGAATCGGTATAAATTTGCTAAAGTTCAAGCCCTGAAAGAAGAAGACTTTGAACGTAGAGTGCATATTTGCGAAACGCTTTTAATAGGTACACAGGAGGATCTGGAATTTTTGTCAAAAATAATTTGGAGCGATGAATAAAAATTTATGAGGGATGGAATTTTAATAGAAGGAATAATCATTTTTGGGCTGATCATAATCCTCACGTGACAAAAGAAGTGGGTTTTCAAGAAAGATTTGCCCTAAATCTATTCTGTATTTTAAAAAAGAAAAAAAAATAACTTTTTTATTTATGATGGCACACTAAATGCTGAGAGATATGTCCAAATACTAAGGACGGCTGTTACCAATTTCGTTGAAAATTTGTCTTTATAGGAATTTTGAAATATTCGTGGTTTCAACTGGACGGAGCGCGAGCTCATTGCACCCAGGAAGTTTCCAGGGAACTTTACCAAATGTTTGACGATAGTTGATTTAGGTGCTTAGGGCCGTGGGATTGGCCACCGAGATCACCCGATCTCACGCCGCTTGACTTGTTTTATGGGGTGTTTAACCCTCCGATCATCGGGTGTGGTCTGTGAGTCCACGGTGAAATGAAAACCTTTAATATATTTTTTAATATATTTTTTAAAATTTTCACGATTACAGTACCTTTCGAGGGTATTAAAAGCAATTGAAATTCCTATATATAAATGATATTTTAATATCTAAGTAGTCGCCATGCAGTATTCTGTCCTGACAGGCCACACCCGAACGAATTTGTATCACATCTTGATCAATTTATCCTTTTCAACTTAAGTGCCATCTCATTTCTAAAGACTCGGATGGCGAATATGCTAAGTCGCAGGCTGTTTCAGAAGAAGTTTGCAATTGAGCTTTTGCAAGACAATCTGACTTCAACTGTCAATAACTCCTAAAGTATTAGGAATAGGCATATAGTGTGTTACATTAAAAATCCTTAGAATTTTACGTAGAATCGAAAAATTGAATAAAAAATGGGGGCTAGATTTAAAAAAATGTTTCTTTTTGATTTAGCCTGTATACTGTACAATTTTTTGTTTTTTCCTTTACGTGTACAAAAAATACATTAAAAACCCTACAATTTTGTTATTTTATTTTTTTGTAGCTTAAAAATTAACATAGTTAAGTGAACACCCTGTACAGGGCAATATTAACAAAAAAGTATTATAATAAAAGGGCGATTCTAAAAATTTGTTAATTTGTCCATTTAAAAAAAATAAAGTTGCTAGGACTTTTTGAGAGAAGCGGGAACGTCGCAATGCTGAAAATATTTTAGATTCCGTAGAACAGGTAAGAAAATGTAAGATACCAAATTTTTAGGAAAATCCTGCGTTCCGTTTTCCATAAACGTCTAACCTACACTCTACCAATCACCTTGTATAAACGAATATAGCAACGAAATGGCAGAACTGAAGAAAGTATATAGGGTGAAATTACAAGAAAAAAGTGCAACAATTGGAATCGAATTATTGTGTCCGCTTACGGACGGAAAAAGAAAAAAATTAGAAACAATTATTAAATATACAGGGTGATCCCCTATAATGTCGCCCCCCTTAAATTTTTTATTTTAAGTGTTCCAAAAAAATTAAAATAATGGTTATGTAGGTACTGAAAAATAGTTTTTTCTCCGAGTAAAAAATTTTGGAAAAATGATCCGTATACAGGGAAAAACAAAACGTTAATTTTTTTTCACTGGATCGCCCTATATATGAGTTTATTTTTCGATTCCTCGTAAAATTCTAAGCATATTTTATGTATGATGTTATACCTCTAGAGTTAGTAGTTTCACAGCTATCAACAGTTGAAAATCGGTACTTTGGCTGCTTTTCACATTGGTAGCAAGAAGATCATTAGATATGGAGTAAAATGAATTCCACATTACTATCTTAACTTTTCAAGAGCTATCTGACGGCACTAAGTGGCAGGCGGTACCATGGGTACCAAATCTGGTACCTCGGTAGGTACCATCAGTTAGCACCATCAGATAGCTCTTGGAAAGTTAAGACAGGAAATTTATTTTACTCCAATTCTAATGATCTTCTTGCTACCAATGTGAAAATTAGCCAAAGTACCGATTTTCAACTGTTCATAGGTGTGAAACTACTAACTCTTAGATTTTTACGAGGAATCGAAAAATAAATTCATATATAGGGTGATCCATTGAAAAAAAAAGCTTATTGTTTTTCCCTGTATACTAATAATGTTTCCAACATTTTTTATACGCAGAAAAAAAGTATTTTTCAGTACCTACATAACCATATTTTTAATTTTTTTAGGGCACTTAAAATAAAAAAGTTAAAGGGGGGCGACATTATAGGGGATCACCCTGTACTTAAGATTATAAATTAGCTTTTCTTATTTTTATTTTTCGTTAAGCGATTTATTTTCCATATTATCTTCCTAAATTTGAGGAGCATGTATTGCTATATTGGTTTTTAGTGGCGACTTAAAAATGGTTGGTCTGTAAACATTTTAAAAATTGTCATAAGGAAAACCAAATTTCACGTTTACATTTTTTAAACACTGATTTTTCTTTTCTGAAAATAACTAAAATTTTGATTTCTTCATATTATTTTTCCATCGTTCTGTTTCTAAATATTTTTAAAAGCAACTTACGCTTCTTTATTATCGCCTTGCGATCTTTTCACACATATTATATAGGGTGGCAATTTGCCAACTTACAATATTAATAATTATATTTTCTACACGAAATAGTAAAAAAAAAAACATTTCTACAAAAACGGTAGAGAATAAATATTTAAAGTGCTTTATTGTCCAAAAAATATTACATGTAACATTTCTTATTGACAAAGCTTTATAAGATGTATACAAAATATAAAACAAAACAAAACGAAGCAAAATCAAAAAGAAGAAAAAAAAAACAACAGGAAAACATAAGTGTGGTGACTTAAAACATATTAAATGGCAAATATTACCTCCGCAATACACATTATCACAGTACCTGCATTAGTACAGTCAAAATTATAATGGCTTATTGCAGCCACAGTCAAAATTGTAATGGCTTATTGCAGCCACAGTCAAAATTGTAATGGCTTATTGCAGCCATTTATCACAATAAAACTTTGATAACTCATTATTGGAACACACACTTCATGAGTTAATAATAAAATATAATGAGCCTTCTAGTTCTGCTCGAAAAACTCGTCAACAGAATAGAAAGCTTTCTGCAATAAAGAGCATTTTAAACTTTTACGGAAGGCTTTTAAGTCTCGAATATTTCTAATCCGCAGATCAACATGATTGTATATCTTGATGCCACTGTAAATCAAGGAATTCCTGACAAGGCTGGAATGTGGAATGGGCAAGGGAACATTGCCAATCTGACGTGTACCATATACCAGCTGAGGATTGGGAAATTGATACTTATTTTTATGAATTAGGCAAGCCATTTCCAGAATAAATAAAGATGGGAGGGTCAGAATAGAGTGCTTGATAAAAAGGGGCTTACAGTGGGTTCTTGGATGCGCATTGCAGAGATTTCTAACAGCTCTCTTCTGCAGAACGAAGACAGATTGAAAAAGATTTCGAGAGCAAGCTCCCCAGAAGGGCAAGGCATATCTGAGATGTGACTCAATAAGGGCATAATACACGTTACGCGCAACTTCTCCACCAAGCTCTCGAAAGGTAGCCCGAACAGAAAAACAACCAGATGCCAATCTTTTATTCAACCTAACGATATGAGTATAGAACTTTAAGTCTTCGTCAATACACAAACCCAGAAACTTAGAAGAGTTCACAGCCTGGATAGTGTTGTCACCAAATATAAGGCCATCAATAGAACAGTTGAAGCCGATGAGGTTAGTTTTAGACATGTTCAAGCAGAGGCGATTGGCGTCACACCACTGCTTAATCCTTCCGAGATCCAACCCAATATCCCGCAGCAGCCGCCCCGGATCCTTGTCGCGCCACAGTACGGTAGTGTCATCTGCAAACAGCGTAAAGCGCCCAGCAATTTCAAGCATAGTCAAATCATTCACATATAATAAAAAAAGGATTGGCCCCAATACAGAACCCTGGGGCACGCCGCATGAAGTACGCTGTCTGCTAGACGACACACCATCTATGTGGACAGACTGCTCCCGGCCACACAGGTAGCTCTCGAACCACCGAAGTGCCGCGCCTCGAATCCCGTAAGCAAAGAGTTTCCGCAGCAGCACCTCGTGACTCACACAGTCAAAGGCCTTTGACAAGTCACAAAACACTGCCGCAGTCGCCATTCGCCCATTTATACCCTGGAAAACCCCCGACAGAAACTCGAACATTGCATCAGACGTGCTCCTATCAGATCTAAATCCATACTGATTTTCAGTAAGAATATCATGATTATTCAGGAAGGATAAGAGACGATCCTTCACTAGGCGCTCAATAAGCTTAGAGAGAGTAGACAGCAAAGAAATCGGCCTATAATTTGAGGGAGTCAATTGATCACCGCCCTTGTAAAGAGGTATTACTTTAGCTAATTTAAAGCAACATGGAAAGGAACCAGACACAAAAGAGATATTAACAACGTGTGATAGAGCAGCAATGGCCCTATCAGGTAGACTTTCCAGTACCCTGATAGATATTCCATCGTCAGTCGCCGCTTTTTTGTTTTTCATAGAACTTATGGTTTTTCTGATTTCACCGGCACTAGTTGGGATAAAAATATTTAATGTATCAGTCACATTCACATTAGACATATATATTAGGGGGTCGGCGACTGGATGAAGGTCTTTAGTTAGATCATTGCCAATCGAACAGTAGTAATCGTTTAGAGAGTTGGAGTCAATATTTATTTGTGAAGATTTACTTGCTCTATTAGTAATTTCATTGACAATAGCCCATGATTCGCCTTGTTTATTTTTAGAATCAGAAAAACGTTTGGAATAATACAGTTTTTTGGCATTGCGAATGACGATTCTGTAGGTTCTCCTGTACAAGGAGTAATAAGACTGGAGCATCATGCTGTCAGGATACGCTTTCCTGAGGCTGTTTAAAAATCTCAGATTTGAGGCAGAAGTGCGTATCCCTCGTGTCAGCCATCTTCTTCTGTCTTTGCGCCTTGGCTTCAAATGAAGGACAGGAAAAGCGTTGTTGACAATATTTGCCAAAGCACCGTGGAAAGCTCCCAGAGGATCAGCCCCTCGCATAACAGAATACCAGTTGAAAGATTCACACAGGTCACGAAATTGTTGAAAGTTATGACTGCTATAAACTCTGCCAAGCCTCCTGCCCTCAAAGAAGCGAAAGCAATTCATAGGAATTATGGCCAGAATGGCATTATGATCCGAGAGATTGGGATTAAACACCTCGCAGCAGACATTCTCTTGTATGTTAGAAGCGATGTAGTCTATGGTTGTAGAGGATATTTTAGTCACACGAGTCGAACTGTGAACATGCATGTGAAGATGAAAGGAGTCAAACAAGTTGGACAGCCTCAAGGTAGACCTGCTATCTTTATTTTCAAAATCTATGTTTAGGTCACCAGCAAGTATAATCTTATGATTTAAAGGGAATCGAGAAAGAAGGAATTCGAGCCTTTCTAAGAACACGTCCAAATCACTGCTCGGTGAACGGTAGATACACACAATAAAACACCGAAGTTTAACCGCATGAATAATAGAAAATTCAAAATTTTTTTCAATAAGTAGATTATCAAATTTATCCACACCACTAAATTGCCCAGAAGCACACTCATCCACCAGCGCAACAGTGCCACCATGTTCATGACTTGATCTGCTGAATTTCGAAATTACAAAATAGCCCGGGACATGGAGAGGTTCTTCAGGCTTCAACCAATGCTCTGTCAACAAAACTATGTTAGGAAATTTTAAACTTTTAAGGATTATAAAAAGGTCGTCACTTTTATTACGAATAGATTGAATATTTATGAGCATTAATGATATGCTCGTGTCAGAGTTTTTTAGTCTAAAAAAGGACCTCGTTCGATATTGTTACCACCCTGATCTGACAAGCCTTGACTATTATTTGTAACATTAGCAGTGCAGGTAGTGTCACAATATCTAATACAGGACGAAACGATGAGGTATTTTGCAGACCATCCTCACCCACCCCTGAATCCACTTTAAATATTAAATAGCATTAACCCACTTGAGACACCTCTCTGGAAAGCTTATCAATAATGCTTTTCAACGATACCAAAATTAATGAGATTAAAGTACGAAATTTTAACAGAATACTGAGAAGATGTTTTAAAACTGCCTTTTGCAAAATTTGGCAGGAAAAATTAGAACATAATAGTAAATGATGAAATAGGATCCCAAGCCAAAATTAAAACACCATTGGAGTGCTAAAACTATATATTATTTATTGTAATAAAGAAAATACTGGTTTGCCCTTTTTCTAGTTATTATATTAAGTGCTCAAAATGATGATTTAGTATCTTTTGACCATATTTTTCCAGAGAAGCCGGCAGGGTTTTGTAAACTAGTACATTCATGTATTCCCATAAAAAGACATCCCTAGAGGCAACGTTAGGTGATCTATTCAATTGTACCTCTTCTACCACTCTACTGATTTGGATAATTTTGGTTCAACCACCACAGCACCATAGGGTGGAGGTGCACCGTCTTGCTGGAAGTGTAGAAGATTTTCGTTAAAATTTAGACTGCCTTTTGGTTTTCCAAGTTCATTACCAATCGAAGGCTCTATAGTTTGGTTGAGCATTTCAGCATAAGCTTGGCTGGCTAAAACCCTTCAATAAAAAGAACCTCTTATATTGTCTCCCAATATTCCCGCTAAAACATTGAGTTTTTGGGTATATTGAACGCGCTCCTCTGTAAAAATATGTAGATTAACGTCACTCTAGTAGCGAGAGTTCTGTTTATTCAATGACCATTTAGGAAAAAAGAAGATTCATCATCTGAAGCAAATGTTTTTCCTTTATATAAATTCGGGTATTTCCCCTGACATGGTTTCACAAAACTGGATTCTTTTGTCCGGATTATCGTTGCCAAGTTTTTGCATTTTGTAAAGGTGAAATTTATGCACCATTAATTTTTTTTCCTAACAGATTCTCTGGATACACCGGCAACTGCTGCTAAATAACGCATTGACGCCGTTGCATTTATAGAAACTTAGTCAATAACCTCTAATTTCATATATTCATCCAAAACTCTAGGTTGTCTTTTTCTATTACTAACAAATCCAGTTTCTTGAAATCTTGAAACCAAGTCTCTTATGTAGACGTGGCTTGACGTTTTTGTCAGGATGCCTTTCATTAAAAGTAATGACAATTCTAAAATAGTACATACCCTGAGCACTATGAAGAAAAATAATTTCTACTCGTTCTTCAGTAGAATACACCAATTCCGAATTAAGATGAATTCAGACACAATGATGGCAGCAACAAGCACGTTAAATTTTAAATGATTCAAAAGATGTAAATTGTATTGAAGATTTTACAAAAAGAGCAAAAACAAGTATTTGCGTTGCAAAAATAAATAATTTTAGCGTTTTAATTTAGGCTTGAGATCCTTTTTCCACATTTACGATTATTTTCAAATTTTTTCTGCCAAATTTTTCAAAACCCAGTTTCAAAACATCCAACTTTCAACTACAAAATTGCCTCCGCAGGCACTTTATACAGAGTGAGACGGGAGAAACGCACCAAACTTCAAGAGTGTATTCTATATTTGAGAAAACCAGCAGTTTTCCCCACGTATGCATAGTTACGATATTAGCCGAAATAATGGAAGCAGCCAAAAAGGCAATATAGTCGCTTAATGTCCGAGAAGTCAACAATTATGGTACACTTTAATAGTTTATTCTTTTGGCCCAAGTACTCTATGACTCGTCATCAACTTTCCAAAAAAGTTAAAAATCAAATTAACAGCATCCAAAGAAACTTTGTTCAAAAATTTTAATATTTCTCGTTCCTGTTTCTTACTAATAAACTTTAGAATTAGAACCAAATAATGCGTTTTTTTTTTATTTGCTTATAAGAAAAATATAGAGTGGTTACGAAACAATTTTGAACTCGTGCGGTAAAGCTACTTTTCCGCCCAATTTTCTGGAAAACAATAATGCGTATTTACTAATAATAATTCTATATATGTTTTCTTACTTATAAACACGTTTTATTCAATTTAGTACGATTAAAATTTTCTTATCTACATTGTTGTTAATTTTAGGTAAATCGGCGTGAGTGACTAAATATAACGAAGCCTTTATACAAATTATGTGGAAAGTTCTTCTATAATGCGTACTTTAGAAGAAAAAAAAAACAATCATATATAGCATATTATTTCTTACATACCCACACTGTATTATTCAGAGTAGACAGGAATAAATAAAAAACGACTTAAATCTGCATTAATTCGTCTAGAAATCGACTCGATTAATATTGCATTTACAACTTTTTAAATGAAGACCATAATAATCCTGTTTATTTGTCCTTTGATAGCTTTCCAATCTATGGATGTAGAAAATACAATAACATTGACCGTTCAGATAATAAATGATAAAAATATGCGTGATGCAAGCTGTAATTAAAATACATTTCAAACAATTAAGTTTGGCCATTTGTTTTTGAAACATTACATTTTTCGAATAATTTATTTCTAATTAAATACTTTGTTTAACTAAACAGTAGTCTTTACATACCTAACCAGAAATTGTGTTATATCTTTCTAAGGTCAATTTCGACAAAGTAGCGATTACAAAATTCAAGCTGTTTTTATTTTGCCGGGATTTATTGCATATAGTTAACATGGATGCAATTTTCAAAAAGAAATAATCTGCTGGACACTCGAAGTGCATAACGTAATTTTTTGGGGTATTTTTTAGGTTCGATATTTTAACGCGGTTTGCGGCGTTTTTTTGCTGAAGGTATGTAGATTTTACCTTTGCTGGATTGTCAGGTATGACCGGAAAAGGTTTGTACAGGATTTAAACTAAAATCCTGCATTTTTTACTAAATTTTATTTTAGGATATTTTTTTAAAAACAATATTTTATTTATTCTTATATACACCAGAATAATCTACGATTAGGTACAAAATAGTATATTATTTTATATGGAGGAAAAGTGATACTTTTCATGGCGCGCTCGTGTTTAACAGCCGAACGGAGTGAGGCTGGTAATAGAGAGCAAGCCATGAAAAGTAACTTTTCCTCCAAATAAAATATGCTGTTTTTTCTTCAAATGTCGACAAATTAATGCAAAAGCATCTCTTTTTAATAGTAATAATATCTAATTCTCATTAAAGATAAATGGGTTCGCAAGGCGGCTTAGACCACGGTCGTAGGTGGCCTTGCCTAGAACGGTGTCGGTGAAATGTAACATCAAGCTGTCAGTGGACACTGTCAACAATAATTATTTTTTAAGAATGCGTCTCCGATTGCGTTTTAATTCCGTATTGATAAGCAGTTATTGAGTAAGTTCGATTAAATAATAACCAATTTGTTCCCAAATTAGTGATTTTTAGAAATGCAGTCACAAATTGAGTGATAAATACAAATTGTAGTTTAATAAATCTTGAGTTGTTGACGCTTATTTTGGTGTCTGTTTGGATTGTATCTATGTTGCTATGGTAACACTTTTACCTCCGCCGGCGGAAAAGTGAAAAGTAAAGCTCCGGCGGAGGAAAAACGAAACTTCACGGCCGCCTACACAGTCGAGTAATGACGGATTTACTGACGTTTGAAGAAAAAAGTAATTTGTTGCGTTTTTTGAAATTCTCATTTTCTTGGGAAATACAGGGTATTTTCGAAAATATTGACATGGCATTACAAAAAATTTCCTAAATCATTAGAGATAGTCTAAATCAACCTCATTGTGCTAAATTTTTTATTATTTCTAATGCCCCTCTCAGGAAAAAAATACAATTACAACACACAGGAGTCAAAAAAGTTTACAGTAGGTTTCATTTCTAAAATTTCATTATTTTGAATATTTTGATCCATCGAACGTTCAGAGCTAGAGAAAGTATAATAAAACTTATTTTTTTTTTAACTTCGTTACTCGATTTACCTAAATTAGACTCTTTTACCGAAACTTTTTCTTGTATTACATCCTAACCTCATTTTTAAACAATATTGCGGCGTAAAGGTATAAACCTAATTTTTAACAATATAGAGTGTTTTTTTCAATCCATTTGACTATTTAGAACTGAATGATTATTATAACGACATTCTAGCATTTTTAAGTCTATAAAACGATTCGTACTACTGGTAGGGTTTTATTACAAATATATATTTCTACAGGGTTTTTACGGTTAATGGTACCTTAAACGTTCCAGGCAAAATCAGCAGCAGATCTTTGAAAAATGTGGTTACTTACATAAGAGGACATACTCTATCGTTTAGCTATACAGTGTTGCCGATTCTATTAAAAAGTAAAGACAACTTTTATATTTTATATAAAACATCCTGTATATTGTTACATTTTTGGGTTCTACTTAACATTATAATACATCGTATGTACCTAAATTCAACTCTTTCAAGATACAAACAATTGAGGTACCGAATTTGGTACTCGTCATGCTTTCTATGCTGTAAGAGCTTGCAAATGGTGTATCGCACATTCCCAACTAATGACAAAAATTATGAGAACATATTTTGCTAAAAGTCGTTGTCATGAAAAGAATGCCATTGACTCTATGGAAACGAACAGTTGTTTATTTGGATATTTTTTTCCTTCTTTGACATTTTAATGTTCCGTTTTATACAAATGTTTTTTTTACATTTTACTTCGTTATTGATTGATTTTTATTTTGTATATTTCATTTATTTAATTCATACACTATGCCAAGACTAACTGTCACCGAAAGGCAAAATGGTTTTAGGCTCTTGAACCAAGGCATGGTTCACCAAGATGTCGCCAATTTATATAATATAACCCAGAGTCTAATTTCGCGGCTAAAGACAAGATATGAAACTACGGCAATTGACGCATATCGGCATGGTGGAGGAAGGGTAAGAAAAATTAGCGGAAGAGCAGAAATAAATTTATTACGTCACACGCACCAACTGCGTACGAAGTGCTCCAGAAAATTGAATGACGATCTTCGTCGTGCAACTGGAATACATGTTTCTGATCGAACTGTAGGAAGAACATTAAACAGAAACAATTTAAGGTAGCACTTTTTATCATAGCAGGCATTAAATTCCAAGGTCCAATTTTTACATTTATAAAATATCTCATTCAAAAAATTCTCAAATCATTCGTAATATGAAAGGGATTTATTAATAAAGGTAGGGTTTCAATAATTATACTGTGTAAAATCAAACACATTTTTTTAGAGCACGACGTAGAGCGAAGTGTCCCCGTTTGCTGCCACGTCATCGTGCAGCTAGGTTAACATGGGCCCAGCAACATCGCGATTGGACAATAAATCAGTGGAGAAACTGTTTTTTTTTGCGACGAAACAAGATTTAATCTTATTCATTCGGATGGTAGAATTCTTGTTTGGAGAGAGCCGAATGAAAGATATGCCGAAGAAAACATGGCACTCAAGAAGCCTTTGGCAGAGGAGGCATCACAGTTTGGGCGAGGGTAATATACAATGGAAAATCTAACATTTTCACTACCAGGCAAACAGTTAATGCTGTAGTTTATAGAGACGATGTCTTACTTCCCATTGTTGTATCATTTGCTAGAAATTATCGTCATGATTTTCTTTTAGTTGGCGATAACGCACGGCCTTACCGAAAAATCGTTTTATTTTTTTCCTGGGCTTATTTAAAAACGGATTTCAAATTTAATTGCATTTTTGCATTGCCACTTTTTCCACTCTATCCAATGATGATATCCAGTTTGAAATCCGCCGTTTCATCTTTAAGGGATCATCATCAACTTTCATTTTTTAAATACGAACTTTAAATTTTTTTATCGTTTTTCTGATGGTATTGGCGTTGCGTATGTGTTTTTATTGTTTTAACTTTTTTTTAATTTTTATTATTATTTTTTTATTATTTTTATTTTATATATTTTGCTTTGGCGTTATAAATAATTTAAGGTAGGTACCTCTGAAATTTTTATATTCTATAAAAATATTTTGTTTGTTTTTTGTGTTAGGTGGAAAATTTGAGCCCGTATTAAAAATAAAAAATAGTAAAATTATTTTTTACGAGAATATGGCCATTGACTATTACTCAAATAAGTTGCTTAGTGCAAAGATAAAATATTTTCCACTTTTAACCAATTAAAAAATTTATTTAATAGAGAACAT